>JAKYLM010000278.1:20000-47500 GCA_023634145.1 Thymallus thymallus
AAAGTACTACTTAAGTAGTTTTTTGGAGTATGTGTACTTTACTTTACTATTTATATTTTTGACAACTTTTAATTTTCTAAAGAAAATAATATACTTTTTACTCCATACATTTTCCCTGACACCCAAAAGTAAATGCTTAGCAGGACAGAAAATGGACAATTCACACACTTATCAAGAGAACATCCCTGGTCATCCCTACTGCCTCAGTTCTGGCGGACTCACTAAACACACGTTTTGTTTGTAAATGATGTCTGAGTGTTGGATTCTGCCCCTGGCTATCTCTCCGGAAATATTTTAAACAAGAAAATGGTGTCGCCTGGTTTGCTTAATATAAGGAATGTGAAATGATTTGTACTTTTACTTTTGATAGTTAAGTATATTTAAAACCAACTGCTTTTAGACTTTTACTCAAGTAGTATTTTACTGGGTGACTTTCACTTTTCCTTGAGTCATTTTCTATGAAGGTACTTACTCAAGTATGACAATTGCCTATTTTTTCCACCACTGCACAAACACACACACACACACACACACACACACACACACACACACACACACACACACACACACACCTGACCTGACCTGACCTGACTGCTGCAATTCTACTTTGTTCCACAAGCAGGTGGAGCTGCTAGTGAAGACATACAGACACAGACGCACGCACCGAATCCACACACACAGATGAAATGGGCCCTTGTTTAAAAGCCTCTCTCTCTTGCAGCTCTTCTTCTCTCACTAAGGGCCGGTCTAGTTATCTATGCAGGGGGCTGCTCAGGAGTGTGGTATGGGGGGCGCCACACGCTGGCTAACCAATAGGCCTGCAGGTTAAGTAAGAGGCCCCTGGGGTGTTGTGGAGGGATCAGGAATGTTTAAGCCACAGTGGCTCTTGCTCTCCCTGAGCTGTTCAAAAAGGAGTGTAAAGATGTGCTCTACCTTTACAATGTACAGTGCCTTTGGAAAGGATTCAGACCCATTGAATTTTCTACAATTTGTTACGTTACAGCCTTATTCTAAAATTGATTAAATAAAATAATTTCCTGAGCAATCTACACACAGTACCCCATTAGGACAAAGCGAAAACAGTTTTTTTTTTAAATGTTTGCTTTATTGAAAATAAAAAACAGAAGTACCTTATATTAAATATACCGTTTGCTATGAGAATTGAAATTGAGCTCAGGTGCATCCTGTATATAGCTACTGAACCTGGAACTGACCCTGTATATAGCTACTGAACCTGGAACTGACCCTGTATTTTATTTTTTTTATTTTTTTTTTACCAGGCAAGTCAGTTAAGAACAAATTCTTATTTTCAATGACGGCCTAGGGACAGTGGGTTAACTGCCTTGTTCAGGGGTAGAACGACAGATTTGTACCTTGTCAGCTCAGGGATTCGATCCAGCAACCTTTCGGTTACGGGCCCAACACTCTAACCACTGGGCTACCTGCCACCCCAGTATATAGCTACTGAACCTGGAACTGACCCTGTATATAGCTACTGAACCTGGAATTGACCCTGTATATAACTAATGACCCTGGAACTGACCCTGTATATAACTACTGACCCTGTATATAGCTACTGACCCTGGAACTGACCCTGTATATAACTACTGACCCTGTATATAGCTACTGACCCTGGAACTGACCCTGTATATAGCTACTGACCCTGGACCTGACCCTGTATATAACTACTGACCCTGTATATAACTACTGAACCTGGAACTGACCCTGTATATAACTAATGACCCTGGACCTGACCCTGTATATAACTATTGACCCTGTATATAACTACTGACCCTGTATATAACTACTGACCCTGTATATAACTACTGACCCTGGAACTGACCCAGTATATAACTACTGACCCTGGACCTGACCCTGTATATAGATACTGACCCTGGACCTGACCCTGTATATAGATACTGACCCTGGACCTGTCCCTGTATATAGATACTGACCCTGGACCTGACCCAGTATATAACTACTGACCCTGGACCTGACCCTGTATATAGATACTGACCCTGGACCTGTCCCTGTATATAGATACTGACCCTGGACCTGACCCAGTATATAACTACTGACCCTGGACCTGACCCTGTATATAGATACTGACCCTGGACCTGTCCCTGTATATAGATACTGACCCTGGACCTGACTCTGTATATAGATACTGACCCTGGACCTGTCCCTGTATATAGATACTGACCCTGGACCTGAACCTGTATATAGATACTGACCCTGGACTTGATCCTGTATATATATACTGACCCTGGACCTGTCCCTGTATATAGATACTGACCCTGGACCTGATCCTGTATATAGCTCACTTAGTTATCATGTTCTTCTCATTTCTTATTTCTATTTCTCATGTGTTTTTGTTCTACCTTATGTAATCTTTAGTGCTACATTGATATTGATTACTGCATTGTTGGGTTTAGAGCTGTAAGAAAGGCCTTTCCCTGTACTTGTGCACATGATATTAAAAATGTGAAACTTCAAACTTGACTTGAATGATTCAACGGGCATTGTGTGTGTGTTTAGATAAAAAAAAAATGTTTGTATTGTATTTGTTTGAGGCAGTTAGCAGCTCTTTGGAGACTAAGAGAGACATGGTAGTGTGTGGTGTGTGGTGTGTGTGGTGTGTGTGGTGTGTGTGTGTGTGTGTGTGTGTGTGTGTGTGTGTGTGTGTGTGTGTGTGTGTGTGTGTGTGTGTGTGTGTGTGTGTGTGTGTGTGTGTGTGTGTGTTGAGGACGATGAGGATGTCCTGCCCCAGTTCTCTTTATGTCTCACTAGGGGTTAAGAGACATCCAGACTCACCCAGGCCATGGTGTTCTTTATATAGCCTAGCCCTTCTCTCTCCCCGGGGCCCCAACGGACACATGCAAAGTCAACACTGCAGGCCAGCTCTCATTCTCTACCTCTTTCATTAACATCCATCCCTTCGCCAGTCCACCCATCTGTCTCTCTGTCCTCAAGTCTGTTTGTCCATCCATTCATCCATCCATCCATCCATCCCTTCGCCAGTCCACCAATCTGTCTCTCTGTCCTCAAGTCTGTTTGTCCATCCATCCATTCATCCATCCATCCCTTCGCCAGTCCACCCATCTGTCTCTCTGTCCTCAAGTCTGTTTGTCCATCCATCCATCCATCCATCCATCCATCCATCCATCCATCCATCCATCCATCCATCCATCCATCCATCCATCCATCCATCCATTTATCCATCCTTTCATCACTCCATCAGCCCATCCCCACGCATCCCCCTCTCAAATCTGCCTACTTATTCAACTCTGTTCACTTTCCTCCACCGATGTCCAATTAAAGCACATCCAATGTATCTGGGGTAGTTTGCCTTGCGGTAGTTTGCCTGGGGGTAGTTTGCCTGGGGGTAGTTGGCCTAGGGGTAGTTGGCCTAGGGGTAGTTGGCCTGGGGGTAGTTGGCCTTGGGGTAGCTGGCCTGGGGGTAGTTGGCCTGGGGGTAGTTGGCCTGGGGGTAGTTGGCCTAGGGTAGTTGGCCTGGGGGTAGTTGGCCTGGGGGTAGTTGTCCTGGGGGTAGTTGGCCTAGGGATAGTTGGCCTGGGGGTAGTTGGCCTGGGGGTAGTTGGCCTGGGGGTAGTTTTTATTCTTCTTTCCCTCACCTCTCCTTCCCTTTTTCCGATGCTACCTCTCCTCCTTCTCTTCCTGTCCTCCTTCCTTCCTCTCCTCCTTCTTTTCCTGTCCTCCTCCCTTCCTCTCCTCCTCCCTTCCTCTCCTCCTTCCCTTTTAGGGCGGGAGGTTTCCTGTAAGATTGAGAGTCTGACTAGTAGAAGAGTCTTCTTCTCTTCCCTAGCAGTTGAAACTCAAACATAGAAAAACAACCTAGCTTGTGAATAAAACAATGTAAATAGCCAAGAAACACAAGGACAAAGTTTCACGCCAGTAGAAGTTCGTTTTCAAGTAAATTTGACCAACTTTTATGCCTGAGTCTAAAAATGACTCTTTCACTCAGCTTTTCACATGTACACAGCCCCTTGCCAAGCAGTGTTGCAGCGCGAGGTGGGATAGTCTATAGGATTCGTAGTTCTTTGACTTTGTGCGATGAATTTACCAGCTATGGAACAAAACGGCAGAAATACTTTGATAACAGCTACTGCTGGATTTATTTGAAAATAAAATGTGATCATACTTGACTGTTTCTATTCACAAATGCAAGTGAAAGGCTCTACTGTGGAGCCCTGACCACCCACCAACATGGCTGGTGAAATAGATATCTTACCCGCCAAATGCCCAAATCTACCCGCATTAGGCAGGTGGCGGTTGATAATTTTAGGCCCTGTTTACCACACTTAAATGGAGTCATTATATAGATAGATAGGTAGGTAGGTAGGTAGGTAGGTAGGTAGGTAGGTAGGTAGGTAGGTAGGTAGGTAGGTAGGTAGGTAGGTAGGTAGGTAGGTAGGTAGGTAGGTAGGTAGGTAGGTAGGTAGGTAGGTAGGTAGGTAGGTAGGTAGGTAGGTAGGTAGGTAGGTAGGTAGGTAGGTAGGTAGGTAGGTAGGTAGGTAGGTAGGTAGGTAGGTAGGTAGGTAGGTAGGTAGGTAGGTAAGTAGGTACTTTATTGATCCCAGAGCTGGACATTTCTTTGTCAAGCAGCTACAACAAAACACAGGGCAGGTGCATAATGCCAGAACGAAAATACACAAAAGACAGATACACGGTACATGATACATAGAGCGGCAGTATGAAAAAGTATAGAAATACAAGATATCTGGAGTGCAAAAAAGCAATAAAAAGACATTGCATAGTATGGGTGAATGGCTGAATATGTACACTATACATTGGTGGATGTTGGATGGTTAACTATACTATACAGGTTGATGGCAGAGAAATACTTCAGTAGCTAAAAATGCATATGATACGAGCGAGGGTAATAATAGTTTACTTAATAGACAAACTGGGTAAATGAACAGGTAAGTGAAAATGTTGCATGGTTAAATTAGCTGTACAGGTAAATGTACAGTTAAATGAACAGGTAAGTGAATACTTGCATGGTTACATTAACTGTACAGGTAAATGACAGGAAGAGATACTCAAAGAGCTAAATGTGTGTATGATATAATTTGGGGTAATAATAGTAATTCCCTTAAAATACAGTCCTTAGTGCGCAAGGTTTAATTACAGATAAAAGCACGTATTGCACATTCGATATACTAAAAGCAATGAGAAAAGATACAACTGACAGGATACTAATATGCATTCCTGAGTGAATGACTACGTAAGTTAAGTCCAAGAATTACTTGCAATATTGCACATGATATGATATAACAACTGAACATGAATATGTATAACTGTAGATGAGTATGGATATACAGACCTGAATGAATTAATAAATAAGTCCTGTGTGAATGAGTGATTACGGACCAGAGTTACTCACGGATGGATTCATAATTGTTAAACTAGTTGTTAAACTTATGTGGCTGGCTACCTGCCAAGTATTTATTAGCTAAACATTAGCTAAACACGTACTTCGCAAACCACAAACATGTACTTTTTCTCATTCTTCTCACCTCTCGATTTCTCTCTGCATGTACCCCTACACTACTCCTTGTTATTCTGCTCCTCTCTCACTTTATCTCACCCAGTACCCCATCCACTCACCCCCCCTCTCTCCTCTCTCCTCTCTCCTCTCCTCTCTCCTCTCTCCTTCCCTCTGTCCTTGCATAGTGTTGAGGTGGTCCACCTACCTACCTACAGGCATCCTACAGGCAACAACAACCTCCTCTCCTGTTCTCTGTTCTCTCCTCATTCTGTATCCCAGAGAAATGCCTAGGAGGGAGATAAACAGACACAGGGGGGAGTGCAGACACGGGGGGGGGGGGGGGGGGAGCAGAGTGTGTCTGTGTGTGAGCAGAGTGCAGTTATGGAGCTGTCTGGCCTACTGGGC
Organism: Thymallus thymallus; assembly: GCA_023634145.1. Classification (NCBI taxonomy): domain Eukaryota; kingdom Metazoa; phylum Chordata; class Actinopteri; order Salmoniformes; family Salmonidae; genus Thymallus; species Thymallus thymallus. The sequence goes on from JAKYLM010000278.1 coordinate 25,918, forward strand.
TGGTTAAACATATTTCACAGGCTCACAGAGCACAGGTGACATGAGGAACATTAGGCCTTCAGCCTCTCTCCCCCTCTCCTCTCCTCCTCCTCCTCCTCCTCCTCCTCCACCATCCCCCTCTTTCTCTTTCTTTAAAGGCCAGATAGTCTGCAGACCCTGTGAGAGATAATTTATGGAAGTCACCACCGCTCTTATGGGCGAAGAAGGATGTGTGTGTGTTTGTGTGTGTGTGTGTGTGTGTGTGTGGACGAAGGTGTCTGGAAATTGCACCTTGTGGATGAGAATCATTACAGTTAGAGTGAGACTAGCTAGAAATTCAGGGTAAAATCCAAAATGGCTGCCGTGAGGAAGACGTTTAGAGTCATTATTGATGACTTATTTACACCATCGTATACTGTGACTCATTTTACTTTTGCATCATTCAGCTGCTATATAAGAGTGTATGTGTGTGTTTCGTTCGGTGCTTGTTTCTCTGTGTGTTTCTGTGGGTGTGTGTTTAAGAGAGAGAGAGAGACAGAGAGAGAGAGATAGGCATTGATTGAGGTTTATCGACATTCCGAAAAAAGTGCTAACCTAAATATTTGCCCCCGAGCCATTGTGTGGAACGAGGATGTACGGAATGGACGTATAAATACACATTCAACCACACCAGTGAAAGAGCATAGGCTTAATGATGCGGCCGTGCGCGACCTGTATCGACTCTGAACCAGAAACCAGCATCTGCTCCCACCTAAGTGTTGGCATCATTACGCAGCCTGTGTCCACTTCCTAGGGTAAAAGGTTGCGATGACATCATGCTAGAACAATATCAGGACCATTACCACCATCCCTCACTACAATAATGAGAGAGCAGCAGACGGAGGCCATTTTAGAACCTATTTTTTAATGACCAGAGAGGGGATTCAGCTCCAGTGGCTCCAGCTTCCAATTGGACCCTGCCTTTTCTTTCTCTTAAAGGGAAACTGCCAGATACTGGAGCCAAGATGGCCGAACACTGTTTATACCATTATGCTGTTGGGAGGTTCATTCCAATTCTACTATGGTGAATAAAGTCTGTCTGGCGATTATGTCCCCCGCCTCTCTCTCTCTCTCTCTCTCTCTCTCTCTCTCTCTCTCTCTCTCTCTCTCTATCTCTCTGTGTGTATGGAAACTGTGGATGTAGGGAGGAGGGAGGGGGAGGGGGGAGAGGAACAGATGTCTTGTGAGAGATGCAACATCTCCCAGTGTCACCTGGTTGTCTTACAACCAGGTGGAGAAAGGGTAGATGTAGGGAGAGAGGCGGTGTGAGGAGGGAAATGAGTGAGGTGGGGTGAGGTGGGAGTGTTATGGGGACCCTCTCTCTAGCTGACTCCTGTCCCCTGTTGGGAGTTGACGTAATGCCGGTGTGTATAGGTGTCTGTGTCTATTCATCTGTCGGTGTGTGTGTGTGTGTGTGTGTGTGGTTGTATATATTTAGGGGGCTTTAAGATCACCAGGGACCATTCAGACAGGATATCTGCCCACCCCCAGGGGAAGGCATTGAGGAAAACAAATTAGGCAAACTGCCTCACAGGTAGTCCATCATTACTGTCAGCATAGCTATTATCGTCAGTGTTCTGATTGGTGTCATTATCATTAGCTGAAGGATACTGTTGGAGGTGGTGGGGATGAGATGAATTCACACTTACAGATCCCCAATCCAGGAATAAAACTAGATGTTCCCCAAACAGGCTAAAAACGCTAAACACAAACTCAAATAGATAAAAGCCAAATAACAACCCAAAGAGGTGAAAATGACTTTGAGATGAATTGAGCGTGAAGATGGGAACTAGCTGTTCTGTCTGTATCTTTGAAAGATGTGTGTATGTGTGGATACATTAAGTTTAATCTCACAGCAATGTGTACAGGGCTCTTTAACTTCATGTTGGCTTGATTCAGGAGCCCATTGAGCCCCATTGTGCCAAATAGCTTTTTCTCCCACAATGGCCTACTGGTAACTGCACAGCATTATGGTCAACATGGGCTTACAGCAGCATCTCCAACTATATCTAATGAGATGGATGTTTCCTCTCTCTTTCTCCTTGCCTCTCTCATTCTCTCGCTTTCTCTCTGCCTCTCTCACTCTCTCTCTTTCTCTCTGCCTCTCTCTCTCTCTCTCTCTCTCTCTCTCTCTCTCTCTCTCTCTCTCTCTCTCTCTCTCTCTCTCTCTCTCTCTCTCTCTCTCTCTGCCTCTCTCTCTCTTTCTCTCTGCCTCTCTCACTCTCACTCTTTCTCTCTGCCTCTCTCACTCTCTCTTTCTCTCTGCCTCTCTCACTCTCACTCTTTTTCTCTGCATTTCTCACTATCTCGCTTTCTCTCTACCTCTCTCACTCTCACTCTTTCTCTCTGCCTCTCTCACTCTCTCGCGTTCTCTCTGCCTCTCTCACTCTCTTGTTCTCACTCTGCCTCTCTCACGCTCTCTCTTTCACTCTGCCTCTCTCACGCTCTCTCTTTCACTCTGCCTCTCTCACGCTCTCTCTTTCACTCTGCCTTTCTCACTCTCTCGCTTTCTCTTTGCCTCTCTCACTCTCACTCTTTCTCTCTGCCTCTCACTCTCTCGCGTTCTCTCTGCCTCTCTCACTCTCTTGTTCTCACTCTGCCTCTCTCACGCTCTCTCTTTCACTCTGCCTCTCTCACTCTCTCGCTTTCTCTCTGCCTCTCACTCTTTCTCTCTGCCTCTGTCACTCTCTCTCATTCTCTCTGCCTCTCACTCTTTCTCTCTGCCTCTGTCACTCTCTCTCATTCTCTCTGCCTCTGTCACTCTCTCTCATTCTCTCTGCCTCTGTCACTCTCTCTCATTCTCTCTGCCTCTCTCACTCTCTCTCATTCTCTCTGCCTCTCTCACTCTCTCTCATTCTCTCTGCCTCTCTCACTCTCTCTCATTCTCTCTGCCTCTGTCACTCTCTCTCATTCTCTCTGCCTCTCTTACTCTCTCTCATTCTCTCTGCCTCTGTCACTCTCTCTCATTCTCTCTGCCTCTGTCACTCTCTCTCATTCTCTCTGCCTCTCTCACTCTCTCTCATTCTCTCTGCCTCTGTCACTCTCTCTCATTCTCTCTGCCTCTCTCACTCTCTCTCATTCTCTCTGCCTCTCTCACTCTCTCGCTTTCTCTCTTTGAATCTTCTTATTTGTTCTTACTTTAGTCCCGTCATTCTAATTTGAAGCCTGCACAAAATAAAGCCAAAAAGTATCATCAAAACAAACGCGGCCGACTGTGTGCTGTTGTCCACGTGATAGGGTACAGAGAGAGCTCATCGGTTTCACTGAAGACAATATAATAGGAGGCTCAGAAAGAAGGATGAGTAGATAGAGAAGAAAAGAGAGGAAGAGAGGAGGGGGAGGAGTCCTATTATTTCCACCGTGTTACAGCCACGTATTCCCCTGACCTGTGTGATTGACAGCTTTGGAATCAGCTGGGGATATATGTGTGTGTGTGTGTGTGTGTGTGTGTATGTAGGTGTGTGTGTGCTCCGCTCTTAATAGTGTCTGTTTCGTTCCCTGACCCCGATGTGCCCTGTGTAATAGTAGTAGTAGTAGTAGTAGTAGTAGTAGTAGTAGTAGTAGTAGTAGTAGTAGTAGTAGTAGTAGTATCAGTAGTAGTAGTAGTAGTAGTACTAGTATCAGTAGTAGTAGTAGTAGTAGTAGTAGTAGTAGTAGTACTAGTATCAGTAGTAGTAGTAGTAGTAGTATCAGTAGTATTAGTAGCAGTAGCAGCAGTATCAGTAGTATCAGTAGCAGTAGCAGTTGCATCTCATTCAAAATAGTGTTTGAGATCAGCCTAACAACGCCAAGGTATAGGGAGAGAGAAAGAGAGTGGGACAGAGAGAAAGCAAGGGACTCCAATTCTTCACCTCACTCTAAGCTCACATATAAACATACAGCAACGATCTGACAAAACAGACACTAGGCGCTAGTCTAACGGTATGCTGGGAGCCTATGGGCAACGGCTAACGGGGACAGGAGTCGTCAGAGTGACAGCGTTAGCAGCCGGCGCTCTCCTTTTCAAACGGGCCTTTTGTGTCGGGTGGCATCTCTGTACTCAGAGTGTCTGATCAGCCTGTGCTGCTTACAAGCCTTCAGCAGGGGGAGATAAAACAACCCGCTGTCACATGCCACACCCAATACATTTAATTAGAACTGCTTACACTTGACATTAAGGTCCCCAACACAACGAGTACTAGGACTAGGAGCGAGATGGAGAGAGAGGAAGGGAGAGATGGAGAAGAGAGAGAGAGAGAGAGAAATCAAGTGCTTCAACTACTTATCTCCCAGAATTCAGTATAGCTTCTGAAGGAAAGCCAGCTCTCTTGGTGGAAAGCATCGTTTTTGGGGGTCTTCGACCAAGATCATCAAGAGAATGATGGAGAAGAATTACATAATCAGCGAATTCCTGACCTGGAACAGTCCTATAGTGGACCTATAGTGGTCCTATAGCCATCAAGGTTTTTATAGATTGTGATGTTTAAGGGAATAATGTAGGTAAGGTTTTATATGGTCAGTGGGCTATTTCACCAGTGTATGGCTTTGGAGCTGAATCCCTTCCCCACAAGGACCATTATTCAGGGGTAACGGCATAGCCTTGTGCTCACTTAATTGGGCTACTTGTCACCAACTGCCAAGTCCTGATTGGACTGACCAAGAAAAGGGCTTTAGCCAATCAGCTTAATCGATCCCTGCAAATGTATTAGTCATCGCACTCTACAGCAGAGAGTAAATCTAGATTGGGTTTAGGTTATTTCATGACTAACCATGTAGTAGTTTATGTGGGACGCAAACCAGATACACAGAGGAGGAAAACGATCTAAAAAAATGTAAATATTTAATCAGGGGTAGTAACACAAATCTATGTGAAATGTGATTTCTGGGCCACCCAACGAGAGTTGTCTTCTCCTCGTCCTTTGCCTTTCACAAAACAAAAGACTGCGGACTGCCCTCGGGCCAATAAGTGATTTAGCATGCTCTGTGTCAGCAAACATCATTCCATGTCACTACATTCCAAAGCTAATACGCCCTGATTGTCTTGAGAATGACTGTGTCAGACTTATTGCCAAAGACAGGCCCGTTACTTCCACCTCAATTAATTTCTGTGGCAGAAAAAGTGAAAGTCAGAGAGTTGAAGTGAGTGCTTCGCCCCCGAGTCAAACTTAGGCTTTCAAGCCTCCCATGTCTTTTGTAAAGCGCTCGCAGTTAGGACTGATGGGCCCATAAAAAGAGGCTCTGCACTGAACAAAAAATTAATTAAATACGTTTGGGATGGATTAGAGGAGTCAGACTGAGCTTGTCTGTTTTCTGTGGCACAGAGGTACATGAGAACTGTTGCGCGATAAGGTATTATTTAATGGGCAGGGGGTTAGGGTAAGAGGTTGCTGCAAATGGATTCAATCAACTGAACCTGAGTGCTAATGTTGTGTCTACTGCATACATCAGCAAGAAGCAGAGAGTGAGATGGAGGTAGAGAGAGAGAGACAGAGAGAGAGAGAGAGAGAGGTAGAAGGAGAGGGAGAGGGGGAGGGAGAGAGAGAGAGACAGAGAGAGACAGAGAGAGAGAGAGAGAGAGAGAGAGAGGTAGAAGGAGAGGGAGAGGGGGAGGGAGAGAGCAAGAGAAACAGATAAAAAGAGAGAGAGTGAGATGGAGGTAGAGAGAGAGCAAGAAAGAGAGAGAGAGAGAGAGGTAGAAGGAGAGGGAGAGGGGGAGGGAGAGAGCAAGAGAAAGAGATAAAAAGAGAGAGAGCGAGATGGAGGTAGAGAGAGAGCAAGAAAGAGAGAATTCCAAATTGAGCAGCAGCTGCTGATATCGAGATTTACATGGTTTTTAGAGTGAAGTACATTGGAAAAACCAAAAGGAAAACTGCAAGACTGAATGGGAGACAAAACATGCAACATATGAAGAAGATAAGCTTGTGAAAAAGTATATATTTTTATACAAATTGTGCAGCTATCTTAGCCAGCTGTATTGTTTACCAGTTGCTAAGCAGTTGCTAGGGACTCTCCTAAAATAAGCTAGCTAGCTAGCTATCAAAAACATAGCTAGTTAACAGCACAATAGAAAGACAAAAGAAGGACAGAAGACAAAGGACATCAAAGTAAAACAGTCTCTTAAGACACTAGAGACAATAATACAAGAAACAACGCCGTTTTGGAAAAGGTAGGCTTCTATTGCAACATTGTAGCCAACATCACCAGCGTTGCTATGGAAATTGTTTACCCTTCAGACATCCAAACAGAGAAAGCTAAGAAAGGTTTGATGATGGGACAGAACCATGAATGCCTTTTTGCAGATCTTACCAGTTGCAAAACAAGAGCAAATTTAATATTTAATACCAAACAAGGGCACATAACTCAAAAAAGAGAGGCATCAGCCAAGGCTGTCAGATCAGCATTTATGAAGAAGCTGACCAGAGCAAGACATATCAAACAGTGAACGTATACAATAATGGAACGGTATTGATACAAGGAAATGATTCAAGCCTCCAGGCTTTTGAGAATGTGTTTGCTACCCTAAAACTAGAAGCTGAACTCATCTCAGAAGCTGAGGAAAAAGTAAAGGAGGGAGATGATGGAGAAAAGCAGGCCTCAACAGCCTCACCTGCAGCAGACAGAGCCAAGGACAGACCTACACCACCAAGAACACCTGCTATGCAACGTTTCCACAACACCCTCTCTCTAGTTGAAGCAGAGATCATAGAACTCAGAGAGAACAAGCTTCAAGAGGACGACACTGTCCAGAAACTAAAAGAAGAGATGGAACAGTTCAGGGAGGAGAGTAGAGCATCTATTGCTAATCTAGAAAGCAGAATGAACAAACTGAGTCAGACACATGATGACCTCAGAGACCATTTGAGGACAACAAGAGAGGAACTAGAGCAGAGAGAGAGGTACATTGACCCCCTCAACCAGCAGCTAGTCATTATGTTCTCTGCATCTAGAGAACATGTCCACCAGCTTGGTACAACACATGCAGAACCTGAGACCAGCATAACCAGCATGGCCTCCACCACACAGCCTGATGACACTGCACCAACCTCCCAGTCTGCTCCAGCCCAGGTCAACCTACCAGCCTCCCAGTCTGCTCCAGCCTCCCAGTCTGCTCCAGCCTCCCAGTCTGCTCCACCCAGACAATTATCCTTATCTGCAATCCTCATTGATTCAATTGGGAAGTTCTTGGTCCAGGAAATATTATTCCCTAGACACCAGGTGTATAAGTTCTGCTGTCCTACAGCTGAGAGTGCAATGCAGCTACTCAGTCAGACCAGGATTGACACCCATGACAACATCATTATCAACACTGGCACAAACAACCTTTGTGCTAAAGGTGAAAATGTATCTGGGGCAGTGAGCAGAGTGGCAGAACAGAATGTTCCCAACAACCAATATAGTTGTGTCCACCCTCCTACCAAGAAAAGACTTACCAACAAAATAAATAAAACAAATCAACAGATTACTGTGGACTGTGCCTCACTGCTCAACGTCAGAATGGCTCACCATCCCACTCATGTGAACACTTATATGATAAAGACCGGGCCCAACACAGCACAGAATTATCAGACCTCAGGACAGCACGACCAGACCCGGCCCATCACAACACAGCTCTACTACACCTGGCCCAACACAACACAGCTCTACTAGGCCCGGCCCATCACAACACAGAACTACTAGACCCGGTACATCACAACACAACACTACTAGATCAGGCCCATCACAGCACAGCACTGACCACTACTCTAGGGTCGGGCAGAACACTGTCCTTCAGAGAAGTGGACCACATGATGCAGTCCACGCCATGTATCATTCAGATCACCAGCCTGCATATGCTGAGTTAACCTCTGGCAAAAGTCACCAAGAACTATCAGAGATTGGAGAAGTGCGCCAACTACTGCATCAAATATGCAGACTACTGGGCTAGACAGACCCTTTAATTCACAAAAATGAGTTTAAATGACTTCAACCTAAGTGTATGTAAACTTCCAACTTCAACTGTATGTACAGTATATACTGTATATATATATATTTTTTTACTATAATTATATATGTAATGATGTGTGTATGTGTATATGTATATACTGTATGTATGTATGTATGTATGTATGTATGTATGTATGTATGTATGTATGTATGTATGTATGTATGTATGTATGTATGTATGTATGTATGTATGTATGTATGTATGTATGTATGTATGTATGTATGTATGTATGTATGTATGTATGTATGTATGTATGTATGTACAGTTGAAGTCGGAAGTTTACATAAACCTTAGCCAAATACATTTAAACTTAATCCTAGTAAAAATTCCCTGTCTTAGGTCAGTTAGGATCACCACTTTATTTTAAGAATGTGAAATGTCTGAATAATAGTAGAGAGAAGGATTTATTTCAGCTTTTATTTCATTCATCATATTCCCAGTTGGTCAGAAGTTTACATACACTCAATTAGTATTTGGTAGCATTGCCTTTAAGTTGTTTAACTTGGGTCAAACGGTTCTGGTAGCCTTCCACAAGCTTCCCACAATAAGTTGGGTGAATTTTGGACCATTCCTCCTGACAGAACTGGTGTAACTGAGTCAGGTTTGTAGGCCTCCTTGCTTGCACACGTTTTTTCAATTGTGCCCAGAAACGTTCCCTCTCAGTCAGCTCGTGGTGGACCTAACCAACCAAGCTGACACTGCTTTCCTGCTCTTTCGCTCTCTCTCTTCTTCTTATTCTTCTTCTTCTTCATCTCCACATAATGGCGTTTTTTGATAGTAAAAAGGAGAAACATTTGCGTCATGACCGGCTGAGATCATGAATGTAGATGGATATTGTTTTCTGCACGACAGGGGAGGTAGAAACAGAGATGCACTTTCTCCTTTACTGTGATAAATATTCCTCACCGAGAGATTCATTATAAAGATTCTATTCCAAATTTTAACTTATTAAACGCAGAGGGAAAACTTAAAACACTCATGGGTGAAGGAGCAACGGCTCATCTTGCAGCCTAATATGTATTTGCCTGCCACAGCCTGAGGGACACTGAATAATGACATCTGTATAGTAAGAAGTAAGTTACTTATTATTAGTGGTATTATTATTACTATTATTATTAGTGTTATTATTATTACTATTACTATTATTATTATTATTAGTGGTATTATTGTTATTTACTATTATTTTTTCTAAATAGTAGTGGTACGGTAGTAGGGGTGACGGTAATGGTAGCAGTTTGATGATGGTTGTTGTAGTAGTAGTAGTAGTAATGATGATGGTAGTTGTAGTAGTAGTAGTAGTAATGATGATGGTAGTTGTAGTAGTAGTAGTAGTAATGATGATGGTAGTTGTAGTAGTAGTAGTATTAATGATGATGGTAGTTGTAGTAGTAGTAGTAATGATGATGGTAGTTGTAGTAGTAGTAGTAGTAGTAATGATGATGGTAGTTGTAGTAGTAGTAGTATTGATGATGGTAGTTGTAGTAGTAGTAGTAGTAGTAGTAATGATGGTAGTTGTAGTAGTAGTAGTAGTAATGATGATGGTAGTTGTAGTAGTAGTAGTAGTAATGATGATGGTAGTTGTAGTAGTAGTAGTAATGATGATGGTAGTTGTAGTAGTAGTAGTAGTAGTAATGATGATGGTAGTTGTAGTAGTAGTAGTAATGATGATGGTAGTTGTAGTAGTAGTAGTAGTAGTAGTAATGATGATGGTAGTTGTAGTAGTAGTAGTAATGATGATGGTAGTTGTAGTAGTAGTAGTAGTAGTAATGATGATGGTAGTTGTAGTAGTAGTAATGATGATGGTAGTTGTAGTACTGATGTAATGGTGGCGATGACAGTTATAAGTTAGTTATAGTTTATTTTTCCATGTTTATCCTTTTATATTGATGATTATATTTATATCTATCTATCTATCTATCTATCTATCTATCTATCTATCTATCTATCTATCTATCTATCTATCTATCTATCTATCTATCTATCTATCTATCTATCTATCTATCTATCTATCTATCTATCTATCTATCTATCTATCTATCTATCTATCTATCTATCTATCTATCTATCTATCTATCTATCTATCTATCTATCTATCTATCTATATTGACACAATGTTTTTCATTAGAGAGAGAGAGAGAGATGGAGGTAGAGAGAGAGAGAGATGGAGGTAGAGAGAGAGAGAGATGGAGGTAGAGAGAGAGAGAGAGAGATGGAGGTAGAGAGAGGTAGAGAGCGAGAGAGAGAGAGAGAGAGAGAGAGAGAGAGAGAGAGAGAGAGAGAGAGAGAGAGAGAGGTAGAGAGAGAGAGGTAGAGAGAGAGAGAGAGGGACTCGAAGGGCATTTTAAACATGTCCGCCTAGCAGAGACACTAACTGATGCAAGAGCAGAAACGACTCTTGCCTTCAGCTAGCATGCAGATTAATATTGTACATAAATAAATAAATAAATAAATAATGTATTATTTATATCCAGAGTTCACGATCAGTCATGAGTTCAGATCATCTCACATTTAATGCATTTTCTGATTTCCTTTTATTTTGGAGGGAAAACATGAGTTGCTTTGAATTCAAACTATTTTTGATCTGGCAATCCCAGAATGCAACGAGAATGGAAGGAAAACAGAAATAAATAAATCAAACGTGGAGTCGGGCTTGTGTGTGGACGCCTGCTGTTTGGTCCTTCTGTCAGTGTGAAATATTGCTGATCCTAACACAAATCCAGCAGGGAGGAAGTAGGCTGTAATGATTCAATCCATGCGGGAGTTCAACAGTCATCTGTCTCACCTACCTCTGAGTGTTCTTAGCCTCGTCCCTTAAGTACAGGAGAATCATAGAACATATGGATAGAACATCAGAACGGGATCAGCTTGGAGGCACATTGTTTACATATCTATGGCAGTTAAACCAATGCAACCTTGTGGCAGTTGTTGATTATACCTACATTCAATGTATTTCGTCTGCGCTACAGGCTAGCTACAGAGGAGACCAGGAAGTACCATTATAAATGATAATTTGGCCCACATGGAAAACTAAAGGCATAGAAACCATAAATGACTTGGTAACAGGAAATACAAGTATTTCCATGACAGAATTAAAAAGCCATTCTGGACTGACCAATGTAGATATTTTCAAATACATGTAACTTAAAAGTTTTATATCACAGAAAATCAATCTGAACTCTTTTGGATATCAGAGCAATGTTGAGGAAACCCTATTTGAGTCAAAAAAGGATACACATATAATAGGTGAGATATACAAAACATTGCAGAAAGGCTATCCAACTGACAATCTTGTAGAAAAAAATATAAACTATTGGAACCAAGACTTAAAAATAACTGATATTGGGTCAAAATGGAAGGAGTGTTAGAATATAACTAACACAATTAGAGTTAACGGAAATGTAGGCTTAATACTCCAGTGTAGAATGTATTATATAAGAGAGAAAATTCACACATTTTACAGCACAACAGCAGAGTCATGTCTTAAGTGTAAAACTAACAATGACTCAATAATTCATGCCTTCTGGGAGTTCTATAAAGTCCAAACGTTATTGGCAGAGTTAGAAAGTTGGCTGTCAGATTTTTTACTATGTACGTTTACTTTTAATCTGTCTATCTGCATATTTCAAGACAAATGTGGGTGCAGTGAGATACCTAATGGGTTGCACCATTGTTTTCTCATCAATCATTTTGAAAACAACATCTACTTAAAAACTGGAAATCAAATGATCCTCCACCGTTAAGACAGTGGATGAATCAAATTATTATTTAAGTATTGAAAAAATGTGGTGCAATTTGAAGCCATATGGCATTAAGTGTTACACAAACTGTATATATCCAAAATATGACAAATGGGAAGGGATATTATTGTGAGACGGACAGGATGGGTATGAACACGGCGGGCGCATGTAGGTCTGAGCAAGTGTGATGTCATTAATGTTTGTTGAAATGCATGTATGTCTGAGTCTTTCTTCCACTTTATGTTAAAGGTTGGGCATTAAGTCACAGCCAAGTTTAATGGATATATGTTTTGTACATGGATATTTGTGTGTTGCAGTGGAGGCTGCTGAGTGGAGGACGGCTCATATTAATTCCTGAAATCGAGTGTAATTTTGCCTAGTGCCTAGCTTAGCATATTATTGATACCATTCCATTTCGGCCATAATTATGAGCCGTCCTCCACTCAGCAGCCTCTACTGGTGTATTGTCTAAAGAAATAAAATTATACAATAAAAATGTGCTATTACAGAGTAGTGTTTACTAATATGATTCAGGCATGCTTGTTACAGCTCACACTCAACCGCACACTTGCTAGCGTCTTGAGGGTGCTAGCTGCATTTCATGTATTAATTGCCAGTGTCAGAGTTCATGGTTGTACTCATGTTCTGAGTGGGCCTGATTCCAACACTCCCCCCGCCCCCCCCCCGCCCCGGGCCTCTCCTCTGCCATTCTCCTCCCCGACCAGTAAATGACCTGCCTTGATGAATGTAGACTGGCCACCATGAGCTCCTCAACCAATGGAAATCAATAAAAACAATATCCATCTACATTCATGATCTCAGCCGGTCATGACGCAAATGTTTCTCCTTTTTACTATCAAAAAACGCTATTATGTGGAGATGAAGAAGAAGAAGAAGAAGAAGAAGAGAGAGAGTGAAAGAGCAGGAAAGTGTAGAGAATAAATAAAAGACAGAAAAAATTCAATTTCACCTGGAGACTCGCTGAAGGAAACAGTTTACAGATGAAAGTAATTTCAGTGCATTTGCTCTCCTATATTCCATTTATATATTCCTCCAGAAAAGGAATGCAAGGGCACATCTCACCGCCAGAAATAGATTCCCCTAAGACGTCGTCGGGTTGAAAAGGCTCAGCCTAGCTCTGTCCTACTAACACCAGATAAACAATCTCTGAGTATATCCATGTGCTCACTTGTCAAGGGGCTTAGGCTGATGACCTTTAGAAAAACCTTCCACCTCTGCCTCAATAAATATTGACCTTGTGTAACGCCCCAGTAGTGTGTGGTAAGATTTCTCTTGACCCTCTGACAAGTCTTTTATTCTAGCATATGATCTCTGATTTCTCACCACATTTTTGAACTGATACAGTATAACAATGTAACCTTTATTTAACTAGGCAAGTCAGTTAAGAACAAATTATTATTAACAATGATCTAATAACCCTTTAACCTTCAGAATACATTCAGCCAACATTTCTACCTTGCTTCGATAAGAGAAACGTATTATTATATGAATATAATTGATGCATATAATGTGCTTATGTGACTTGGAGGATATACTGTACATCATGCAATCTGACTCAGTAACTGTAGTGTGCATTTGTAAGAGTTTCTATGACTGTCTAGATGTTTGAATCATTTGTGGCCTCTTTTTGTTCATGAGATTTTCTATTGAGATTATGTCATTTTAAACTGCAACAAGTGTCATAGATACTAACACCAGCCCAGAATAGATGCTGTTCCATAGTCTCAGCTCGTGACTCCAATTCATCCCAAACTCAGAAAAAAGTGTGATCCTTCCCTTTTCCAATGTATTTTACAAGCTTCACAGTAGACGGCCACATCTGAGAACTCTTGCCGCCTCGCTATAAGCCAGGGGAAGGAACACAATCAAGTCACTAGGAACCATAGCCTCCATATCCTCAATTTCCACATAGAGGAAGGAATAAATAGTTTAAACACATCAATGATTTCTTCTCTCTCCCCCAAACTGTTACAAGAGTCCCCAACCCAGAGAAAGGAACCTGACTGTCATTATCTTGTGTTACAAGAGCTGATCTGCCGTTCCGTAGATCAATTTCCGGTGGAGAAAGCAAGAAGAAGAATGCTGTGCCTGGAGCCTTGGGAGAACGTATGAGCTGGGGTCAGAGGTTGAAGACTGTGCCTGGAACCTTGGGAGAACGTATGAGCTGGGGTCAGAGGTTGTAGAGTGGCTGGAGCCTTGAGAGAACGTATGAGCTGGGGTCAGAGGTTGTAGAGTGGCTGAAGCCTTGGGAGAACGTATGAGCTGGGGTCAGAGGTTGTAGAGTGGCTGGAGCCTTGGTAGAACGTATTAGCTGGGGTCAGAGGTTGTAGAGTGGCTGGAGCCTTGGGAGAACGTATGAGCTGGGGTCAGAGGTTGTAGAGTGGCTGGAGCCTTGGGAGAACGTATGAGCTGGGGTCAGAGGTTGTAGAGTGGCTGGAGCCTTGGGAGAACGTATGAGCTGGGATCAGAGGTTGAAGCCTGTGCCTGGAGCCTTGGGAGAACGTTTGAGCTGGGGTCAGAGGTTGTGAAGTGGCTGGATAGGGAGTTGGCCGGAATTGTTTGTGCTTCTGGCTACAAAGGCCTATATGTAAGCAAGAGCTATATGTAAGCGTTAGCTATTAGTCATATGAATGCATTACATACTGTATATGTAAGTATTAGCTTGTAGCCATATGTAAGCATTAGCTATTAGCCATATGTAAGCATTAGCTATTAGCCATATGTCAACATTAGCTATTAGTCATATGTAAGCATTAGCTATTAGCCATATGTAAGCGTTAGCTATTAGCCATATGCAAGCATTAGCTATTAGCCATATGTAAGCATTACATACTGTATATGTAAGCATAGAACTTAAACAGTATGCCCCATAGATAACGTGTATGCATTATCGTTTGAAAAAAACATACTGCTCCTTACTTGCCCACAAAATCAAATCATTCATCAGAAAACCAATGTGCACAGCCTCCTCTAGTGTTTTGTTTAGAAGGAAGATGGCAGTGGTTTTACCCTCACAACGGTTCCAGACTGACTGATGAATAGAGAAATGGGTAGGCGTGTATTGTCTAGCATACATCAGTATCGGATTGGAATAACGTGCCATGTTTTTGGGGCCATCTCTTTCAATTAACCTCAGCTGGGCCTGAGCTTCACTGGCAGCATGGGCTCACGTCAAGCAGCTGACATGGGAGAGGGAGACGAGGCACAGGGAGCTGCAGCTTATTAAGGCAGCCATGTTATTATTTTTGTATGTTTCCTGGTGAATTGTGTGTATTACCGATTAAGTTGAATATTGACAGATTAAATAAATATAAACATGTTCTTAATGTAGCCAGATAGACATGGGCATCACTTAGTTAAACAATGGGATTATTAACATGTTTTTAGGCTAACTGACTGATTATGCTAACTCCATTAAGAGGCACTAGTTGGCATAAAGACTGGGATTTCCATCCGTATCCAGTCTGTGTTAACGTGGACATAAGATCACTTCTTCTATCATCCTGCACTAGCTGTCTGAGTCTCTGAGGAGACTGCTCACTGCTACCCTGATAAGACAGGAGAAGTTCCCCAGAACGTTCACCCAATGATTGAATAACCTTGACAGAACGTTGAGGTTCCCCAACCTGATCTGTCGAGGCATAGGGCGGTGGGGTCTGGCTTTTCATAAGTAGCTGAGAGCACCTGCCACATCCAAGACGCAAAGCCGTCAATAAATCTCTTTGCTAATGCACCGTGGAATCTTTTCCCCTTCTCTAATATTAATGCATGCTAGGTGAGTGCTACTCGGCAAGAAAGGCCAGGGATAGGAACATGTTCTTCCCGCTATGCTAAAGCTAGCAAGACAAGCCTCACTTACCTCCCTTTCAATCTTAAAGTGCAGCAAATTTTTGCTAGGAGTGCTAGACTGATTGCAGGGCTAAGGGTTAGCGTTAGAATAGAGTGATACAGCAGGTAATGGCTTCCTGTCTGTACATTTACATTTCAGTAATTTAGCATACACTCTTATTAAGAGCAACTTACAGGAGCAACAATAGTTAAGTGCCTTGCTCAAGGTCACATCGACAGATTTTTTACCTAGTTTGCTTGGGGATTCAAGCCAGCAACCTTTCGGTTACTGGCCCAACCGCCATACACTGCAACGAGATATGCTTGGGAATTTAATAAGGCTCAACGATCCTCAATAATATCATCCACTCGACAGAGTCGACCTGGAGACATGAAATATGCAGATAAATTACCGCTGATAAAAGCAGTCTAAGCGCTAGGCTACCTTCCTTCCTACAGGATGCAGGATGTCCAACGTTCTTAACCGCTAGGATACCTGCCGTCCCAACACTCTTAACCGCTAGGATACCTGCCGTCCCAACACTCTTAACTGTTAGGCTACCTGCCGTCCCAACACTCTTAACCGCTAGGATACCTGCCGTCCCAACACTCTTAACCGTTAGGCTACCTGCCGTCCCAACACTCTTAACCACTAGGCTACCTGATAGATAGATAGATAGATAGATAGATAGATAGATAGATAGATAGATAGATAGATAGATAGATAGATAGATAGATAGATAGATAGATAGATAGATAGATAGATAGATAGATAGATAGATAGATAGATAGATAGATAGATAGATAGATAGATAGATAGATAGATAGATAGATAGATAGATAGATAGATAGATAGATAGATAGATAGATAGATAGATAGGTACTTTATTGATCCCCCGGGGGGGAAATTTCATTGTCAAGCAGCTACAACAAAACACAGGGCAGGTGCAAAATGCCACAACGAAGTACACAAAAGACAGATACACGGTACATGATACATAGAGCGGCAGTATGAAAAAGTATAGAAATACAAGATATCTGGAGTGCAAAAAAAAGCTATAAAAAGGACATTGCATAGTATGGGTGGTTGGCTGAATATGTACACTATACGTTGGTGGATGTTGGATGGTTAACTATACTATACAGGTCGATGGCAGAGAAATACTTCAGTAGCTAAAAATGCGTATGATATGAGTGAGGGTAATAATAGTTAACTTAATAGACAGACTGGGTAAATGAACAGGTAAGTGAAACTTTTGCATGGTTAAATTAGCTGTACAGTTAGGTATACAGTTATATTTACAGATAAGTGAATACTTGCATGTTTACACAAAATGTACAGGTAAATGACAGGAAGAGATACTTTAATAGCTAAATGTGTGTATGATATCATTTGGGGTAATAATAGTAATTCCCTTAAAATACAGTCCTTAGTGCGCAGGGTTTAATTACAGACAACTGCACTTATTGCACATTCGATATACTAAAAGCAATGAGAAAAGGTGCAACTGGCAGGATACTAATATGCACTCCTGAGTGAATGCCTACGTCCAATAATTACTTACAATATTGCATGTGATATAATATAACAACTGTACATGAGTATGTATATACAGACCTGTATGAATAAATAGGTCCTGAGTGGATGAGTGCTGACGGACCAGAGTTACTCACGGATGGATGCATAATTGTTAAACTAGGTCCTAGCACCCCAACAGTTCCAGATCTATGTTGCCGACGGCACGGCACCCCGGTGAGGCATTATACAGTCTCATAGCCGCCGGCAGGAAGGACCTCCTGTAGCGCTCTCTGGCACACCGTGGTGGGATCAGTCTGTGACTGAAAGTGCTCCTCTGCGTCATAACCATAGCGTGCAGAGGGTGGGTGACGTTGTCCATGATGGCCAGCAGTTTGGCCAGGATCCGTCTCTCCGCCACCTCCTCTAGAGTGTCAAGGCTCATCCCCAGGACAGAGCTAGCCTTCCTGATCAGCTTATTTACCCGAGAAGCATCACCGGCTTTGATGTTTGCTCCCCAGCACACCACTGCAAAAAAGATGGCACTGGCCACCACAGACTGGTAGAAGGTATGCAGTAGTTTACTGCACACGTTGAAGGACCTGAGCCTCCTCAGAAAGTAGAGTCGGCTCTGGCCCTTTTGGTACAGGGCCCCGGTGTTACCAGCCCATTCCAGTCTGTTGTCCATATGGACACCAAGGAACTTGTATGACTCAACCATTTCCACATCCATCCCCTTTATAGGGACTGCAGTCAGTTGTGCCTTGGTTCTCCTGAAGTCCACCACCATCTCCTTAGTTTTGCTGATGTTGAGCTGAAGGTGGTTCTGCTCACACCACAACACAAAGTCACTGATTGTGCTCCTGTACTCCACCTCCTGCCCACCCCTGATGCACCCTACAATAGCAGAGTCATCCGAGAACTTCTGTAGGTGGCATGTTTCAGAGTTATATCTGATGTCTGAGGTGTAGAGGGTGAACAGGAAGGGGGACAGGACCGTACCCTGGGGGGCCCCTGTGTTGCTAACTGCCCGTTCTGACACACAGCTCTGTAGTCGCACAAATTGTGGCCTACCGGTCAGGTAGTCCGTGACCCAGGAGACTAAGGGTGCTTCCACTTTCATCCTCCTCATCTTCTCACCCAGTAGCAGGGGCTGAATGGTATTGAAGGCACTGGAGAAGTCAAAAAACATGACCCTCACAGTGCAACCTGCATTGTCCAGGTGAGAGTAGGCCCTCTGCAGAAGGTAGATGATTGCATCATCCACCCCGATGTTGCGCTGGTATGCAAACTGCAGGGGGTCCATTGATGAACACACCAGGGGTCTGAGGTGAGCGAGGACTAACCTTTCCAGGGTCTTCATGATGTGGGATGTTAGCGCTACAGGTCTGAAGTCATTCAGGACAGTGGGGTGTGCCTTCTTGGGCACTGGGACGAGGCAGGATGTTTTCCACAGCACAGGGACCCTTTCTAGGCTCAGGCTAAGGTTGAAAAGACGCTGGAGTATTCCACACAGTTGGTCAGCACAGACCCTCAGCACCCTTGGGCTGATGCCATCAGGGCCCGCCGCTTTCCACTGGTGTAGTCTCTCCAGCTCTCTCTTCACTTGGTTGGTGGTGAAAGCCAGCCCAGGTGGGGAGGTGGGGGGAAGGGGGGTGTTGAGGATCAGTCCAGGGGGGGCAGGGGCGGAGGTGGGGTCACTGATTGTCTCAGCAGAGGTGCTGTGAGCAAAGTGGGGATGGGATAGCCGTGAGGGTGTGTGGTCTGGGGAGCTGGAGGGGAGGTGGACAGGGCCAGTATCGAACCTGTTAAAAAATTGGTTCAGCTCATTGGCTCTGTCCTGGGTCCCCTCCGTCTTCCCACTGTTTGACTTTTTGAAGCCAGTGATATTTCTCATACCCTTCCACACCTCTCTCACCTGGCTCTGCCTCAGCTTGTCCTCCATCTTCTCCTTATACACTCTCTTCCCCTCAGCAATCCGCAACTTCAGCTCCCTCTGGACGCATTTCAATTTGTCCTTGTCCTTCTCCTTGAAGGCCCTCTTCTTCTCATTCAGCAGGGCCTTCAGGTCGCTGGTGACCCAGGGTTTATTGTTTGGGAAACAGCGTACCTTCCTGGTGGGTACAGTGTTGTCTACACAAAAATTAATATAGTCTGTTATGCAGTCAGTGAGTCCATCGATGTCCTCCCCATGAGCCTCACAGAGCACATCCCAGTCTGTTGTTTCAAAGCAGTCCTGTAGGGCCTCATTCGCCTCTGGGGACCATCTCCTAATAGTCCTGGTGGTTGCAGGCTGCTGTTGGACCATAGGCCTGTAGAGTGGGGTGAGGTGGACAAGGTTGTGATCCGATCTACCGAGGGGAGGGAGTGCAGTGGAGTTGTATGCATCCTTCACATTAGCATATAACAAGTCCAGAGTTTTATTATTCCTGGTTGGGCACTTCACGAACTGTTTGAACGTGGGCAGCGTTGAAGAGAGAGATGCATGGTTAAAATCCCCCGAAATTGCAAAAAAAGCACTGGGATGCGCTGTCTGTAACCTCGCGATAACAGAGTGGATGACGTCACACGCTGCGTTTGCGTCAGCAGAGGGCGGGATGTAAACAATAACAGCAATGGCCGCCGTGAATTCCCTCGGCAAATAGTAGGGTCTCAGGCTAACGGCTAGCAGTTCAATGTCCGGGCTACAAAACTGTTCCTTAAGAGTAATATGTTTCGGAGGACACCATCTGTTGTTAACTAATAAAGCCAGCCCACCACCCTTACTCTTACCGGAAGAGACGCGATCCCTGTCCGCTGTGATGGTCTGGAAACCGTCGATAGTGACGTTCTGTATGGGGATGTTACCGTTCAGCCAAGTCTCAGTAAAACACATTAGGCTCGTCTCACGATAAATCCTTTGTCCTCGAACAAGTCGCGCCAACTCATCCATCTTGTTATGTAGACACCTAACATTGCCCATAATAATAGACGGTATAGCCGGCTTGTACTTGAACCTCCTCCGCTTTGCCTTACATTTCAATCCCGCCCTGCGTCCACGGCGTCGCCTTTTCAATTCGTCCGGAATATCAAACTTTTCCCTGGGGAGCAGCAGCGCTGTGTGGGCTAAATCCAGGAGCTGGGCTCTGTTGTAAACAATAACAGTTGACGACTCCTGTCGACGTTCAGCTGCGATAAAATCCATAAAATCCATAATCCTGAACTGTTATAGTTCGACTGTAGCAAAATAAAAAATAAAACTAAAGAAAATAGACGAAAGAAAACGAACTAAAACAACAATTAATGCACGACAACGGGAGCTGCTTAACAGGCGACCACTCAGGGCGGCGCCAAAGGTAGTCCCAACACTCTTAACCGCTAGGCTACCTGCCGTCCCAACACTCTTAACCGCTAGGCTACCTGCCGTCCCAACACTCTTAACCACTAGGCTACCTGCCGTCCCAACACTCTTAACCGCTAGGCTACCTGCCGTCCCAACACTCTTAACCACTAGGCTACCTGCCGTCCCAACACTCTTAACCACTAGGCTACCTGCCGTCCTACAGGATGCAGGATTTCCTTATGATGCAGAGACACAGAGCTTCATTCCAGTTTAGTTCACTAGGTAGCTTCCTACTGAAAAATAAAAACGTTAGCTTTAGTGATCTAGCAAGCTAGCATATTGTAATGTACTGTATGTAGGCTGCAATAGGATGAGTGTAGGCTATTAAACATAAATGTGGGTTTATTGTTGTGGCTGCCTTTCAATTTCAAGTCAGCAGTAGCATGATTGGGTCTGTATTCTCCCTGAAGAAGAAAGTGTTATAATGAGCCTTTGCTGGCAACCATTCGCCCAACATGTTTTGAAGGTACTCAAGAAAAACTGACGCACAGTCTCACACACCTACAGTACATGCAAGATAATCCACAGTCTCACACACCTACAGTACATGCAAGATAATCCACAGTCTCACACACCTACAGTACATGCAAGATAATCCACAGTCTCACACACCTACAGTACATGCAAGATAATCCACAGTCTCACACACCTACAGTACATGCAAGATAATCCACAGTCTCACACACCTACAGTACATGCAAGATAATCCACAGTCTCACACACCTACAGTACATGCAAGATAATCCACAGTCTCACACACCTACAGTACATGCAAGATAATCCACAGTCTCACACACCTACAGTACATGCAAGATAATCCACAGTCTCACACACCTACAGTACATGCAAGATAATCCACAGTCTCACACACCTACAGTACATGCAAGATAATCCACAGTCTCACACACCTACAGTACATACAAGATAATCCACAGTCTCACACACCTACAGTACATGCAAGATAATCCACATTCACACATACCTACAGTACATGCAAGATAATCCACAGTCACACATACCTACAGTACATGCAAAATAATCCACAGTCTCACACACCTACAGTACATGCAAAATAATCCACAGTCTCACACACCTACAGTACATGCAAGATAATCCAC
>JAKYLM010000278.1:52500-54263 GCA_023634145.1 Thymallus thymallus
CACCACCTCCACATAACCCTCCACCACCACCACATAACCCTCCACAAACCCTCCACCACCACCACATATCCCCCTCCACCTCCACATACCCTCCTCCACCTCCTCATATCACCCCTCCACCTCCTCATATCCCACCTCCCCACCTCCACTAACCCACCTCCACCACCTCATATCCCTCCTCCACCTCCTCATATCCCTCCTCCACCTCCTCATATCCCTCCTCCACCTCCTCATAACTCTCCTCCACCTCTCATATCCCTCCTCCACCTCCTCATATCCCTCCTCCACCACCCTCATATCCCTCCTCCACCTCCCATAACCCCCTCCACCTCCTCATATCCCTCCTCCACCTCCTCATATCCCTCCTCCACCTCATATCCCTCCTCCACCTCATATCCCTCCTCCACCTCATATCTCTCCTCCACCTCCTCATATCCCTCCTCCACCTCATATACCTCCTCCACCTCATATCCCTCCTCCACCTCATATCTCTCCTCCACCTCCTCATATCCCTCCTCCACCTCCTCATATCCCTCCTCCACCTTGTCATATCCCTCCTCCACCTCCTCCACCTCCTCATATCCCTCCTCCACTCCTCATAACCTTCATCCACCTCCTCATATCCCTCCTCCACCTCATATCCCTCCTCCACCTCCTCATATCCCTCCTCCACCTCATATCTCTCCTCCACCTCCTCATATCCCTCCTCCACCTCCTCATATCCCTCCTCCACCTTGTCATATCCCTCCTCCACCTCCTCATATCCCTCCTCCACCTTGTCATATCCCTCCTCCACCACCTCATATCCCTCCTCCACCTCCTCATATCCCTCCTCCACCTCGTCATATCTCTCCTCCACCTCCTCATATCCCTCCTCCACCACCTCATATGCCTCCTCCCACCTCCTCCACCTCCTCATATCCCTCCTCCACCTCCTCATAATCCTCCTCCACCTCATATCCCTCCTCCACCTCCTCATATCCCTCCTCCACCTCATATCTCTCCTCCACCTCCTCATATCCCTCCTCCACCTCCTCATATCCCTCCTCCATCTTGTCATATCCTCCTCCACCTCCTCATATCCCTCCTCCACCTCCTCATATCCCTCCTCCACCTCCTCATATCCCTCCTCCACCTTGTCATATCCCTCCTCCACCTCCTCATATCCCTCCTCCACCTCCTCATATCCCTCCTCCACTTGTCATATCCCTCCTCCACCACCTCATATCCCTCCTCCGCCTCTCATATCCCTCCTCCACCTCTTCATATCCCTCCTCCACCTCCTCATATCCCTCCTCCACCTCCTCATATCCCTCCTCCACCTCCTCATAACCCTCCTCCACCTCCTCATATCCCTCCTCCACCTCCTCGTATCCCTCCTCCACCTCCTCATATCCCTCCTCCACTTCCTCACATCCCTCCTCCACCTTCTCATATCCCTCCTCCACCTCCTCATATCCCTCCTCCATCTCCTCATATCCCTCCCCCACCTCTTCATATCCCTCCTCCACCTCCTCATATCCCTCCTCCACCTCTTCATATCCCTCCTCCACCTCTTCATATCCCTCCTCCACCTCCTCATATCCCTCCTCCACCTCTTCATATCCCTCCTCCACCTCCTCATATCTCTCCTCCACCTCCTCATATCCCTCCTCCACCTCCTCATATCCCTCCTCCACCTCTTCATATCCCTCCTCCACCTCTTCATATCCCTCCTCCACCTCCTCATATCCCTCCTCCAACTCCTTTTTGAGTTTGCTGTA
>JAKYLM010000279.1:0-5000 GCA_023634145.1 Thymallus thymallus
ATGTTAAATAGCACAGGGCTGAGATTGCAACCCTGGCGCAGGCCCCGCCCCTGGTTAAATGATTCAGTTTGTTTCTTGCCAATTTTTATGCTACACATGTTGCCTGTATACATTGATTTTATAATGTCATATGTTTTACCCCCTACACCACTTTCAATGACTTTGTAGAACAGTCCTGTATGCCAGATAGAATCAAATGCTTTTTGGAAGTCAATAAAGCAAGTATAGAGTTTTGTCTTATTTTTGTGGACGTGTTTATCTATTAGGGTGTGTAGGGTGTAAATATGATCTGTTGTTCTATGTTTTGGTATAAATCCAATTTGGCTTTTACTCAGGATATTGTGCTTATTAAGGAAGTTTAGGACTCTTACATTTATAATACTACAGAAAACCTTCCCCAGGTTACTGTTCACACAAATCCCTCTGTAATTGTTAGGGTCAGATTTGTCTCCGTTTTTAAAGATTGGTGTTATGAGTCCTTGGTTCCAGATGTCAGGGAAGTAACCTACACTCAGGATCAAGTTAAACAATTTTAATATAGCTAATTGATATTTTTCACTAGTGAATTTGAGCATCTCATTTAGGATCCCATCAGGTCCGCATGCTTTTTTTGATTTGAGGGCTTGAAGTTTTTTAAGGAGCTCCTGCTCAGTAATTGGGGAGTCTAAAGGATTTTGGTAGTCCTTTATAGATTTTTCCAGTTTGTTTAACTTTTCATAAATTTGGCACTGTTCAGTATTATCCTGAGTGTCAACAGTGTTGTAGAGTGCTTTAAAGTGATTTGTCCAAATGTCACCATTTTGTATGGCTAATTCCTGTTGTTTGGGTTTGTTTAGGTTTTTCCAATTTTGCCAGAAGTTGTTTTTATTTATGGACTCCTCAATTAGTGTCAATTGCTTTCTGTTGTACTGGGATTTCTTGATTCTGAGTGTACGTTTATATGATTTTAATGTCTCACAGTACTGAAGGCGTAGTTCTCTGTTGTTTGGGTCTCTGTGTTTTTGGTTCGATAGTGTTCTAAGTTTTTTCCTAATGTTTTTACAATCTGTATCAAACCATTTGTCTTCTGTATTTCTGTTTGGTTTGTTTGATCCTAGCTTTAATTGTGCTGTTTTTGCTGTTTGCCTAAATATATAATTTATGTTATTTACAGCTAGATTGACACCTTCTTTACTGTGAGCGTACATTGTATCCAGAAAGTTGTTTAGGGTTGATTGGATTTTTTGGTTACTGATTGCTTTCTGGTATTCCTCTGTGCTGTTTTGAGCCCATCTGTATGAATGTTTGATGTTGTACAGCTTATTGGGCTGTGAATTTGTGGTTGCTTCTATGTCTGATCTTTTGAGGAACAGGGTAATTTGGCTGTGATCAGACAGAGGTGTTAGTGGCTTAACAGTGAATGAGCTGAGAGAGAAAGGGTCCATATCTGTTATCATGTAGTCTACTGTGCTTTGGCCAAGAGGAGAGCAATAGGTGAATCTTCCTAAAGAGTCCCCCTGTAACCTACCATTGACAAAGTACAGACCCAGGCTTCGACAGAGCTGCAATAGGTCTTTTCCATTCTTGTTGACGATGCTGTCACTGTTGTTCCCATAGGAAAGGTTAAAGGGATTAGAGACAGCTTGGCCTGTGATATAGCTGTCCCCTCGTGTGCTCATTTGGTCAGGTAGTGTTCCTGTGCGTGCATTTGTGTCCCCACAGATGAGCACATTTCCCTGGGCCTGGAAGTGGCTCGTCTCTTCCTCAAGGGTGGAGAATATTTCTTCTGAGAAATAGGGGGATTCTGAGGGGGGGATATATATTGCACACAGGAACAAGTTTTTTCCAGTCAGTGTAAGTTCTTTTTTTAGTCTAAGCCAAATGTGATATTTGCCAATTTTTTGGGGGTCAATTAGGTTTTGTAGTTGGGATTTGTACCATATAATCATTCCTCCAGAATCTCTGCCTCTATTGACAGAGATGTGTTTTTGGGATGGTAAAATTATTTCTCTGTAGCCTGTGGGACAGTGCGTGACTACATCTGCCTTACACCATGTCTCCTGCAGAATAATGATATCATCATCTTTTATGTTTTTGTTGAACTCCAGGGCCAGACTCTTCAGTCCTAAGGCTGTCGAGTTTAGGCCCTGGATGTTCCACATGCTAATTGTTAGTGGTCTCATTGCAAAAAGTATGAATATTAAGAATGACTATTACAAGAGAACAACTATATTTCTAAGACTAACTAGGTTACTAAGGGTGAGACAATACAGAACATTCCTCAGATGATATTGTTTCTCCAAAGTGTCATGTAGGTATTTATATATGTACGTGTGAGTGTGTCTGTTCATATCCTCCACTGTGTAAGATAATGTATGTGTGAGTGTTTGGGTGAGTTTGAGTTATTGATTGTGTCTGTTAATGTGTGTGTGCGGGAGTGAGTGTGGATGGGTCGGTGTGTGTGTGTGTGTGTTTGTGAATGGGTCAGTGTGAGTGTGTGTGTGTGTTTGTGAGTGTGTGTGTGGATGGGTCAGTGTGAGTGTCTATATCTGGTTAGTGTGAGTGACGATGGGTCAGTGTCAGTGTCAATGTGAGTGTGAGTGTGTGGTTGTGTCAGTGTGAGTGTGAGTGTGTGGTTGTGTCAGTGTGAGTGTTTTTACTGTAGTTTAGTGTAGATGTAGTGGAGGAGCTGTTTGATCTCACTCAGTCCCACAGAGTTATCTGGTCCGGTGAGAGCCTCCGAATAGCTGCGCCGGTTCTGTTGCGGTGCCACCTGAGAAGAAGGGGGGGCAAGACTGGGTCGTGGTGCTGACTCTGTTGTCTGGTAGTGGTGGTGCTCTGGTGTGGGGTAGTATATTGGCCCTGGTCCATTCTGGCGGCTTCGTTGGGGGGAGCGGTGATCTGGTGGTGGGTGGGTCTTGTAGGTTGTGCTGGGTCTCGGTTGGTGTCGAGGGTGCCTGTGGCTTGTTGGTGATGACGTAGTCTGGTAGGCGACTCTGCGTGGTGATGACATCTGGAAGGTGGTCCTGGGTGGTCCTCTGTCCTGTTGGGCACGCTGTGTTGGTCTGCCGAGTGCCACATCCTTCAAGGTCTTGGTGAGCAGTCCCACTGACTGTTTCCTCAGGTGGGAGTGGTCGTACAGGTGCTCAGGGGTGATGGTCGGGTGTTGAGCAACGTGCACATTCGGGATCCTGGCAC
Organism: Thymallus thymallus; assembly: GCA_023634145.1. Taxonomy (NCBI): domain Eukaryota; kingdom Metazoa; phylum Chordata; class Actinopteri; order Salmoniformes; family Salmonidae; genus Thymallus; species Thymallus thymallus. The sequence continues at coordinate 3,178 of JAKYLM010000279.1, forward strand.
AACCTCTTGTGATGTCAGCGTTGACTCTCTGGATGGTATGGGGGTGGAAATCTTTGCGGGGCAGCAGAGTGGAGATGGTGATGCGGGAGTTAGGGAAAGACTCAGAGGCTTTCTCTGCCATTCTGCTGACCAGGCTGCCTACTCTCTCCTGATCATCTCTCATGTTGTTGGTGCCACTGTGGATGATAATGTGGCCTGGTGTTCCGAAGTCAGGCTTGGATATAATATTTAGTGCATCCTGCACTTTTGGGCACCAGAATTTGACCACCTTGTGGTTGGGGAATAATTTCTCCTCATCTATATATTTTCCGTTTGAATCAATGAGGATGGCCACCTCCGTGACTCTTACCATAGTGGTGGTTTCACATACAGGGGCTGGTTTATGCAGGACCTGTGTAATGGGGGTTGTATGTGAAGGGGTGTCAGGGGTGTCCGAGGAGCTTCTCTCTGCTGTTGTCGTCCTTGTGTGTGCCTCCTTGTGGACTGGGGATGTGGGTATGGGGGGGACGGTGCAGGGTAAGGAGGTGGTTGACGGGGGGTTAGTGGAAGAAGGTTTTGTAGTGTTGAGGGGCTGCAGCTGTTCTGTAGGGATTTTTGACTCTTCTTTCGGATGTAGTACCATTTTAATGACAGCTAGCTCTGATTCCATCTCCTTCTTTGCCTGCGCTAGTTCTCTTCGCATGGCCCCTTTCTCCTCCTCCAGCGCTGTGCTGAAGCTCTCTCTCAGCTCCTGGACTGATGTTTTTAGTTGAGTCCTCCACTGGTTCAGCTGGTCCTGTAGAGGCTCAGTGTAGTAAGGAAGTTGCTCTCTGAGCTCAGTAACCTCTAGTTCCAACTGAGACAGCTTCTCCCTTAGCAGCCGTATGGTGTTGCCATCATTATTCTGATGGTTGTGTACAGGTAGGGGGAGGGACAGATCTATGTCCTGGAGCTGGGGCAGAACTGCTGTTGGGGTATCCGTTGGAGCGGGGGATACTGGGGTGCTGTTCTTGTCCCTTTTTGCCGTGGCTAGGTTCCCTAGAACGGGAGAGTCCTGTAAAAAAGAACTGAGTGCCGCCTCACTTCCCTGGACCATTACTGTGCCATTTTGATATATATTTACGGTCAGGAGTCTATTTTCCTGTGACTTTTCACTATCCTCAAAAATTTGAATTTGCCTTCCCTTGCAGATCCCCTTTTTGGTTGTGTGAGGGAAGTGTCTGGTTATGGCTGCGTGCCAGGCAGTGGTGTGTTCACTGTAGAACAGTAAGTTGGTAACCGTCCCGTTGTGTGAGCAGTCAGCAAACAACGTATCTGGGTTTTCCCTCTGTATGTTTTGTTTAAACATAATTCTTCCCTTCTCTGATTTAAGATGGGATGGGATTTCGAAAAAACGAGGGGAAAGTTTAACGTTCTCCGCTGCTTTCTTCACTGCTAGCGCTGCTTCGGAAGCCATGTTGCTATGGTTACCAACGGTAAACAATAGGTGCCGCTAACGGTTGAGGTTTCAAATTTGAGTTAGCTAGCTTGATCGATTTATAAAGTTTGTTTTTACTCACGGTGTCGATTATTTTGAGTTCCTTTTTGGGTCTTCAGTTGTCTGGGTTTATTAGTAGTATTTTTAGGGTGAGAAAAGGTGGTTGATAGGCGGTTTGGTCTCGAGCGCTGATAATCGAAGAAAGAGTGAAGAAGGAAAGCAAGAGAGAAGAGCGAAGAGACAGAGGAAGAGCAGAGACAGAGCGCGCCCCGATCTCTCTCCCGCTCTCTCTCGATCTCTCAGAGAGCGACAGAGAGAGCAGCGAGAAAGAGAGAGGCGAGAGAGCGCAGCAGAAGCAGCGAAGAGC
>JAKYLM010000279.1:7500-54052 GCA_023634145.1 Thymallus thymallus
TGACAGAGTCATAGACCGTTTACTGTATGACAGAGTCAAAGACCGTTTACTGTATGACAGAGTCATATACCGTTTACTGTATGACAGAGTCATAGACCGTTACTGTATGACAGAGTCATAGACCGTTTGCTGTATGACAGAGTCATATACCGTTTACTGTATGACAGAGTCATAGACCGTTACTGTATGACAGAGTCATAGACCGTGTACAGTATGACAGAGTCATAGACCGTTTGCTGTAGACCGTTTCGGCAACATGAAAGAGATGAGGGTGGTGTTGGGTGAGTCCACATGTTTTTTTCTACTTCGCACACACATATGCCACGTTCACGTGTGAGTCGAAACTAGAAAACTCTGAAATGTCAGACTCACTAACTGGTTAACTACATCCAACTAGCAAGTCAGAAACTTCAGAGTTTCCATGTTCCGACTTTAACGTGAACACTGCAACACACACATACACACACACACACACAGAAATCAGTACCATGAACAGCCACATGATATTTAGCTGATCTTGATTGGACTAAATTGTTTTTGTTACAGTTGTATGAAACAGTTTGGGCACCCCTCTGAGGCTGCATAATAATTTACTCTGTAGTCACAGAAAATGATCACAGTGGCATACCATTCATTTTCTAATAAAAGCTGAGTACTGGGGTATTGTCCAGACAAAGATTTTTACTGTAGCAATATTAAGTTGTATGAAATTAAATCAGATGTGAAAAATAGGCTATGCAAAAATGTAGGCACCCTTGTCATTCTGTTGATTTGAATACCTGTAACTACTTAGCACTGATTAATTGGAACACACAATTGATTTGGTGAGCTCATTAAGCCTTGAACTTCATAGACAAGTGCATCCAATCATGAGAAAAGGTATTTAAGGTGGCCAATTGCAAGTTGTTGTTCTCTTTGACTCTCCTCTGAAGAGTGGCAACATGGGGGCCTCAAAACAACTCTCAAATGACCTGAAAACAAAGATTGTTCAACATTATGGTTTAGGGGAAGGCTACAAAAAGCTATCGCAGAGATGTAAGCTGTCAGTGTCCACTGTGAGGAACATAGTGAGGAAATGGAAGACCACAGGCACAGTTCTTGTTAAGGCCAGAAGTGGCAGGCCAAGTAAAATATCGGAGAGGCAAAGGCGAAGGATGGTGAGAACGGTCAAAAACAGCCCACAGACCACCTCCAAAGACCTACAACATCATCTTGCTGCAGATGGTGTCACTGTGCATCGTTCAACAATTCAGTGCACTTTGCACAAGGAGAAGCTGTACGGGAGAGTGATGCGGAAGAAGCCTTTTCTGCACACACGCCACAAACACACATTTGGACAAGCCAGCTTCATTTTGGAATAAGGTGCTGTGGACTGATGAAACAAAGATTGAGTTATTTGGTCATAACAAGGGGCGTTATGCATGGCGGCAAAAGAACACAGCGTTCCAAGAAAAACACTTGCTACCCACAGTAAAATTTGGTGGGGGTTCCATCATGCTGTGGGGCTGTGTGGCCAGTGCCGGTACTGGGAATCTTGGTAAAGTTGAGGGTCGCATGGATTCCACTCAATATCAGCAGATTCTTGGGAATAATGTTGAAGAATCAGTCACAAAGTTGAAGTTATGCCGGGGCTGGATATTTCAACAAGACAACGACCCAAAACACTGCTGAAAATCTACCCGGGCATTTATGCAGAGGAACAAGTACAATGTTCTGGAATGGCCATCCCAGTCCCCAGACCTGAATATCATTGAGAATCTGTGGGATGATTTGAAGCGGGCTGTCCATGCTCGGCAACCATCAAACCTAACCGAACTGGAGATGTTTTGTAAGGAGGAATGGTCCAAAATACCTTCATCCAGAATCCAGACACTCATTAGAGGCTATAGGAAGCGTCTAGAGGCTGTTGTTTTAGCAAAAGGAGGCTCTACTAAATATTGATGTGATTTTTCTGTTGGGGCCCAAATTTATGCACCTGTCTAATTTCGTTTTGATGCATATTGCACATTTTCAGTTAATCCAATAAACCTAATTTCACTACTGAAATATTACTGTGTCCATCAGTTATTTGATAGATCAAAATGAAATTGCTGATCCAAACACCCAATTATTTATAAATGGAAATCATGGAAATTGTCAGGGATGCCCAAACTTTTTCATACAACTGTATATTTTAGTTGTCACTGTCTTAGACTAAGCATGGTTGATTTGATGATGTTGAAATGTTGAAGTTGAAATGGTGCTGGAATATTGGAGGCAGCTTCTGTTTTCTTTGTGACTTGCGGTAACTCTCCGGCATTCTAAATCAATAGTTGTTTAGTGGTCCAAACGTGGGACACATTAACTTGACTGACCGTGCTGTAGATCATGTACCTGTTTGTTGTTCTCTGGTTTAGTGATGAAACAAAGGTGTAGTTGAATTTATTCTGACACCATGTCTTCTTATTGTCTGGGCCTTTAGGCCTCCATATCACCACCACCACTATACAGTATAAATCCCAGTGGCAAGGCATAGGAACTAACACAACACATAGGTTGGAATATGGCTTTTTGCCTCCCCAGTGATTTTACCCACACACCGCTATTGGTGAGCATGTGCATGTGTGTTCCCAGCCCAGCCCCAGGCCATTTCAGTGTTCCTCTCAATCAATGCTCATTGACCAGAGTAAGTAGCTGCTTCATCATTTTTAATTAGGCTCAATCAGACATCTTGTCTATTTCTGTTAGAAGGAGGCCAGAACCAGGTCTAGAAGGATCAAGGTCTCGTCTACTAATAGCTTAATTCAAATTTCTATTAATTTGACAGTATTGTTCAGTTCGATCCCGAAAGGTCAGGCTCTCTCTTCCTCTCCTGCAGAAGCATTAACAAGTCATCTTAGATCGATGGGAAACAAAAAGCATAATAAAATGTGATTGACCATGAATAAGCCCCTTCTTTATGATAAAACTACTAGAAGGGAAGGGAGGAGGAGTCAGCTGGGAGAAGGGAGGAGGAGTTAGCTTGGGGAAGGGAGGAGGAGTCAGCTGGGGGAAGGGAGGAGGAGTTAGCTTGGGGAAGGGAGGAGGAGTCAGCTGGGAGAAGGGAGGAGGAGTTAGCTTGGGGAAGGGAGGAGGAGTCAGCTGGGGGAAGGGAGGAGGAGTTAGCTTGGGGAAGGGAGGAGGAGTCAGCTGGGAGAAGGGAGGAGGAGTTAGCTTGGGGAAGGGAGGAGGAGTTAGCTGGGAGAAGGGAGGAGGAGTCAGCTGAGAGAAGGGAGGAGGAGTCAGCTGGGAGAAGGGAGGAGGAGTTAGCTTGGGGAAGGGAGGAGGAGTCAGCTGGGAGAAGGGAGGAGGAGTCAGCTGGGAGAAGGGAGTAGGAGTCAGCTGGGAGAAGGGAGGAGGAGTCAGCTAAGAGAAGGTGTGAGGGGGACTAGGGGGAGACAGCTGTGAGGGGCGATAGGGGGAGACAGGTGTGAGGGGGAGTAGGGGGAGACAGGTGAGAGGGGGAGTAGGGGGAGACAGCTGTGAGGGGGAGTAGGGGGAGACAGGTGTGAGGGGGAGTAGGGGGAGACAGGTGTGAGGGGGAGTAGGGGGAGACAGGTGTGAGGGGGAGTAGGGGGAGACAGGTGCGAGGGGGTGTAGGGGGTAAGAAGAAACACCAGAAGTCAGACGACTCAGAACCAACTCCCTTAATATAATGTACTCAGAATCAACTACCTTAAAATAATGTACTCAGAACCAACTCCCTTAATATAATGTACTCAGAACCAACTCCCTTAATATCATGTACTCAGAACCAACTCCTTAAAATAATGTACTCAGAAACAACTCCCTTAATATAATGTACTCAGAACCAACTCCCTTAATATAATGTACTCAGAACCAACTCCCTTAATATCATGTACTCAGAACCAACTCCTTAAAATAATGTACTCAGAACCAACTCCCTTAATATAATGTACTCAGAATCAACTCCCTTAATATAATGTACTCAGAACCAACTCCCTTAATATCATGTACTCAGAACCAACTACTTAAAATAATGTACTCAGAACCAACTCCCTTAAAATAATGTACTCAGAACCAACTCCCTTAAAATAATGTACTCAGAAACAACTACCTTAAAATAATGTACTCAGAACCAACTCCCTTAATATAATGTACTCAGAACCAACTCCCTTAATATAATGTACTCAGAATCAACTCCCTTAAAATAATGTACTCAGAACCAACTCCCTTAATATAATGTACTCAGAATCAACTCCCTTAATATAATGTACTCAGAACCAACTCCCTTAATATAATGTACTCAGAATCAACTACCTTAAAATAATGTACTCAGAACCAACTCCCTTAATATAATGTACTCAGAATCAACTCCCTTAATATAATGTACTTAGAATCAACTCCCTTAATATAATGTACTCAGAACCAACTCCCTTAATATAATGTACTCAGAATCAACTCCCTTAATATAATGTACTTAGAACCAACTCCCTTAATATCATGTACTTAGAACCAACTCCCTTAATATCAAATATCTCCTCAACTGTGTGTAGGAAGGTACACCCTGTCTGCTCTGAACCACTAGACACTGTTGAAGAGATATTTGGCAAAGTGTTTGAGTACAATCCCGATCCATTTCTGTGTTTGTGGCGAGCATAGAAGTGATTTAGCTCGTCTGGTATGCTCGTCTCACTGGGCAGCTCACGGCTGTGCTTCCCTTTGTAGTCTGTAATAGTTTGTAAGGCCTGCCACATCTGAAGAGCATCAGAGCCGGTGTAGTAGGATTCAATCTTAGTCCTGTATTGGCGCTTTGCCTGTTTGATGGTTTGTCGGAGGGCATAGCGGGATTTCTTATTAGTGTAAATTATTCTTATTTACAACGAAAGCCTACCTACATGGTCAGCCTCTGGAGCAAATTAGGGTTAAGTGACTTGCTCAAGGACACCGACAGGTTTTTTTCACCTTTTCTGCTTGGGTATTTAAACAAGCAACCTTTCGGTTACTGGCCCAACGCTCTAACCACTAGGCTACCTGTTAACAGGCTAACACTATAGCATTACAACCCATCCTTAATAATGTAGACGTTAGGAGTATGTTAACAGGCTAACACTATAGCATTACAACCCATCCTTAATAATGTAGACGTTAGGAGTATGTTAACAGGCTAACACTATAGCATTACAACCCATCCTTAATAATGTAGACGTTAGGAGTATGTTAACAGGCTAACACTATAGCATTACAACCCATCCTTAATAGACTTCATGAATATGCTATCTGGCTCCTTATGCTTAAGCATAACAACACCTCTGATTAGGTATGTTCATCCTTTGTTAGACACTCCTTTCTCCCTCATGCTCCTTCTGTCATCCTTCCCCTAAAGGAATTGTCTTTATGAGTAGGACGCTTGATTGTGCTGAAGCGCAAAGAATCGGCCGCAAATCAACTAGAGAGGAAGATTATGCTCAAGGAGTTTTAGCCCACAGCGCTGCGGTACTGTGTTAGTGGACTGTATGTTTTCTTCGATATGGAAATGAAGGGCCGCTAATATCAATTAGCATGCAATATCAATTAGCTCCCAATCTCACAGCGCATTAGCAATGATAATGGAGTGACCTCAGATACAACCCACCGACTGTGTCCCAAACGGAACCCTATTTCCTACATAGCGCACTATATGCCTGGTCAAAAGTACTGCACTATGTAGGGAATACAGTGCCATTTGGGACACAACCTGCATTTACTTTACTGGCTCCTTCCTTCTGCAATATTACCTCCAGAAACTTCTGACAGGAAAGAACAACAAATAAGTCAAAAGAATATTAGGTTAAAGACACTTTTTATTGAAGACATTGTCTCAGGAGGTAGGTGGGGAGTTTTGAAAAGTAGCTTATGGTACAGTATGCGCAAACATTGATATATTAATGGAGGGCAGCTCCCGCTCAGCCCAGTCCAAGCTCTTCTCTGTCCTGGAACCCCAATGGTGGAGCCAGTGTTCCCCTGAAGCTAGGACAGCAGAGTCCCGGCCAACCTACTGAAAGCACCTGAAACCCTACCTATTGAAACCCTACCTACTGAAACCCTACCTATTGAAACCCTGCAGTGGTCTAAGGCGATGCATCACAGTGCAAGAGGTGTCACTACAGTCCCTGGTTCAAATCCAGGCTGTATCACATCTGGCCGTGATTAGCGAATCTGGACATCATTGTCAGGTAGGGAATGGACGGTAGGGTCCATAAATGTTCTATGGTCTGTATCAGGACAGAGAACGGTTGGCAGGGTCCCTAAATGTTACATGGTCTGCATCCTGTTACAACGCCCAGGGTAGATCATAAACTCACAACATTACACGTGTCTCAAATGGCACCTACTCACTATATAGTGCACTACTTTTGTGTGCCCTGGTCAAAAGGATGCATAACTATATAGCGAAGAGGGTGCCGTTTGGGAGGAACACAATGTTCAGTTTATTATGATGTCATAGAATGTTCTGAATGTTCTGAATGTTCTGTTTCAGTTGACAGAAATGGTTTGACTAATCAGAAAGCCAGGATGGTGTTGTGGGGTTTGAAGAAGCTGATTGGCAGGTGTTGAGGTGATTGTGACATTGTAGGAATAGATGACAAAGGCAATTGTCACGAGAATTTCTATCCCAATGTTCTAACTGAACTCTTTCATAACTCTATCTGTATCCTGAAGGTTGTAAGGCTTCAGTTTTCAATAATACAGACAGAGCCCCAGCTTGCAATGGTCAGTTCTTTATTCAGAGCGCTCTGCCCTCTACGTTCAGAGGCCATCTTTTATACGCACACCTCAGTCAGAAAACCCCCACCCTGCTTGATGGGGGCTGTACATTCTTACGGTCTGCCACATGTTCCCTTCACTCCTGCAAGCCTAACAGTTCCTCCCCTCCCTGGGTGGGGGAGACCTCTTTCCTGTTATCAGTCTTACAGCTTTCACACAGTCTATAGATCATTCCTCTTCTCCTTTGTTGTCGTAACTGCATCCTGACTATTTTGCCAAATAGTAACATACTGACCTAGTCTTGACTTGTCTATACACACATTCTTAGAATTATAATCATATAATGCTAATACATTTCACACATTACACAGTTTCAGGGTGGAATACTTTAGTCATTACTTTAAACATACAAATTCCTCTAACAGCAATGCAGCATTGTCTACTGTCGAAACGATGTTTTCTGTTGTTCTGTAACAGCTTAAGCCTGTGAAGATACACTACATGACCAAATGAATGTGGACACCTTTAGTCGAACATCTAATTCCAAAATCAAGGGCATTAATATGGAGTTGGTCCCTCCTTTGCTGCTCTAAGAGGCTCCACTCTTCTGGGAAGGCTTGCAACTAGATGTTGGAACATTGCTGTGGAGACTTGCTACCATTCAGCCACAAGAGCATTAGTGAGGTCCACACCTGATGCTGTGAATAGTGATCTATATATCAGGTGGTCACTTCCGTTTTGAGCGCGTCATTTGTCTCTGTGCTGTTTGTTACTTCTTGGCTTTTTTCCTTTTTTTTCCTTTTTTATATAACCGTTTAATCAATCTTCATTTAACACATTTACTAAAGTTCTATTTTTTTTTTTCTCTGTCTACTTTTTTTTTTTACCCCGGACGCCGAAGCTAAGTAGTAACATTATTAACACTATGCCATCTGACGTTAACTGCAGTCACTGTATTCATAACATACAGGAAAACTATCACCTTATGGCAAGCATAGCCTCGCTGCAAGCCCAGCTTCAGACGCAATCATTAGGCAAGGGCAATTTAAGTGTAGGAAAGGATGAAACAGCGTCTGTGCCACCAGTAAGTACAGTTACTAGTATAAATCCCCTCCACAGTCCCCACCAGTAAGTACAGTTACTAGTATAAATCCCCTCCACAGTCCCCACCAGTAAGTACAGTTACTAGTATAAATCCCCTCCACAGTCCCCACCAGTAAGTACAGTTACTAGTATAAATCCCCTCCACAGTCCCCACCAGTAAGTACAGTTACTAGTATAAATCCCCTCCACAGTCCCCACCAGTAAGTACAGTTACTAGTATAAATCCCCTCCACAGTCCCCACCAGTAAGTACAGTTACTAGTATAAATCCCCTCCACAGTCCCCACCAGTAAGTACAGTTACTAGTATAAATCCCCTCCACAGTCCCCACCAGTAAGTACAGTTACTAGTATAAATCCCCTCCACAGTCCCCACCAGTAAGTACAGTTACTAGTATAAATCCCCTCCACAGTCCCCACCAGTAAGTACAGTTACTAGTATAAATCCCCTCCACAGTCCCCACCAGTAAGTACAGTTACTAGTAATAATCCCCTCGCACAGTCCCCACCAGTAAGTACAGTTACTAGTAATAATCCCCTCGCACAGTCCCCGCAGCCCGACAATTTTCTCAGGGCTTCTGGAAAGAAATGCAGTCGGCATGTTCAACAGGTGTTGCTCATTTAGCCGACAGAAACTTTCAAACCGTTCTCCCCATTAAGCGACGAGTCAGAGCCAGAGCCTTCTCAGGTCTCTCCTCCACCCGTTACGGGGTCTGAGCCACCGAAGCCTCCCACCATTAACTCTGACAAATTGAAAACCCTAGTCATTGGTGACTCCATTACCCACAATATTAGACTTAAAAATAATCATCCAGGATCATAGACCGTTTACCAGGGGCAGGGCTACCGACGTAAAGGCTCATCTGAAGATGGTGCTGGCTAAAACAACATCTGGCGAGTGTAGAGAGTTTAGGGATATTGTTATCCACGTCGGCACCAACAATGTTAGGAAGAAACAGTCGGAGGTCACTAAGCGCAACATAGCTTCAGTGTGTAAATTAGCTAGAAAGATGTGTTGGCATCGAGTAATTGTCTCTGGCCCCCTCCCAGTTAGGGGGAGTGATGATCTCTACAGCAGAGTCTCACAACTCAATCGCTGGTTGAAAACTGTTTTTTGCCCCTCCCAAAGCATAGAATTTGTAGACAATTGGCCCTCTTTCTGGGACTCACCCACAAACAGGACCAAGCCTGGCCTGCTGAGGAGTGACGGACTCCATCCTAGCTGGAGGGGTGCTCTCATTTTATCTATGAACATAGACAAGGCTCTAACTCCTCTAGCTCCACTATGAGATAGGGTGCAGGCCAGGCAGCAGGCTGTTAGCCAGCCTGCCAGTTTAGTGGAGTCTGCCACTAGCATAGTCAGTGTAGTCAGCTCAATTACGCCCATTGAGACCGTGTCTGTGCCTTGATCTAGGTTGCGCAAACCTAAACATGGCGGTGTTCACTGGAATAAAGACCTCCTCCATTCCTGTCATTATTGAAAGAGGTTGTGATATCTCACTTCTTAAAATAGGGTTACTTAATCTTAAATCCCTCACTTCCAAGGCAGTTATAGTCAATGAACTAATCACTGATCATAATCTTGATGGGATTGGCCTGACTGAAACATGGCTTAAGCCTCTCCTCCTGGTTACACCAGTGACCATATCCGCAGGACATCCCGCAGAGGCGGAGGAGTTGCTAACAATTACGATAGCAAATTTCAATTTACCCCCCAAAAAACGACAGCGTTTTCATCTTTTGAGCTTCTAGTCATGAAGTCTAAATATTGTGGATCTAAATGTTTTTCCTCATAATCCTGGACTATCGGACCACCATTTTATTTTGTTTGCAATCGCAACAAATAATTTGCTTAGACCCCAACCAAGGATCATCAAAAGCCGTGCTATAAATTCTCGGACAACCCAAAGATTCCTAGATACCCTTCCAGACTCCCTCCACCTATCCAAGGACGTTGGAGTACAAAAATCAGTTAACGATCAAACTGAGGATCTAAATTTAACCTTGCGTAATAACCCTAGATGTAGTCGCACCCCTAAAAACAAAAAACTTTTGCCAAAAGAAACTAGCTCCCTGGTACACAGAAAATACCCGAGCTTTGAAGCAAGCTTCCAGAAAACTGGAACGGAAATGGCGCTCCATTCCACCAAACTGGAAGTCTTCCTACTAGCTTGGAAATAAAGTACAGTGCAATATGGAAGAGTCCTCACTGCTGCTCCATCATCCTATTTTTCCAACCTAATTGAGAAGAATAAGAATAATCCTAAATTTCTATTTGATACTGTTGCAAAGCTAACTAAAAAGCGACATTCCCCAAGAGAGGATGCCTTTCACTTCAGCAGTGATGAATTCATGAACTTCTTCAATGAAAAGATCATTATCATTAGAAAGCAAATTACAGACTCCTCTTTGAATCTGCGTATTTCCCCAAAGCTCAGCTGTCCTGAGTCTGACAGAACTGCCAGGACCTCGGATCAATGGAGACACACAAGTTTTTTAATCATATATCTCTTGACACATTCATGAAAATTGTCATGGCCTCTAAACCTTCAACCTGCATACTGGACCCTATTCCAACTAAACTACTGAAAGAGCTACTTCCTGTACTCGGCCCTCCTATGCTGAACATAATAAATGGCTCCCTATCCAGTGGCAGAGAGATATCAGTTTGTCTCCGTGGATGGTTTGTCCCCTGACAAATCAATTGTAAGTTTCGGTGTTCCTCAAGGTTCCGTTTTAGGGCCACTATTGTTTTCACTATATATTTTACCTCTTGGTGATGTCATTCGGAAACATAATGTTAACTTCCATTGCTATGCGGACGACACACAGCTGTACATTTCGATGAAACATGGTGAAGCCCCAAAATTGCCTGCCCTGGAAGCCTGTGTATCATACATAAGGAAGTGGATGGCGGCAAATGTTTTACTTTTAAACTCTGACAAAACAGAGATGCTAGTTCTAGGTCCCAAGAAACAAAGAGATCTGCTTTTGGATCTGACAATTAATCTTGATGGTTGTACAGTCGTCCCCAAAAAACTGTGAAGGACCTCGGCGTTACTCTGGACCCTGATCTATTTTTTAACGAACATATTGAGAATATTTTAAGGACAGCTTTTTTCCACCTTCGTAACATTGTAAAAATCGGACAATTCTTGTCCAAAAATGATGCAGAAAAGCTAATCCATGTTTTTGTCACTTCTAGATTAGATTACTGCAATGCTCTACTCTCCGGCTACCCGGATAAAGCACTAAATAAACTTCAATTAGTGCTAAATACGGCTGCTAGAATCTTGACTAGAACCAAAAAATGTGATCATATTACTCCCGTGCTAGCTTCTCTACACTGGCTTCTTGTTAAGGCTAGGGCTGATTTCAAGGTTTTATTGCTAACCCACAAAGCATTACATAGGCTTTCTCCTACTTATCTCTCAGATTTGGTCCTGCTGTACATACCTACACGTACGCTCCGGTCACAATACGCTGGCCTCCTTATTGTCCCTAGAATTTCTAAGCAAACAGGTGGAGGCAGGGCTTTCTCCTATAGAGCTCCATTTTTATGGAATGGTCTGCCTATCCATGTGAGAGACACAGACTCCGTCTCGACCTTTAAGTCTTTACTGAAGACTTAAAGTGTATAATTGAGTGTAGTCTGGCCCAGGGGTGCAAGGGTGAACGGCAAGGCTCTGGAGCGACGAACCACCCTTGCTGTCTCTGCCTGGCCGGCTCCCGTCTCTCCATTGGGATTCTCTGCCTCTGACCCTATTACGGGGGCTGAGTCACTGGCTTACTGGTGCTTTCCTGTGCAATAAAATGCAAATTAATTATAAAAAAATCATACAATGTGATTTTCTGGATTTATGTTTTAGATTCCGTCTCTCACAGTTGAAGTGTACCTATGATAAAAATTACAGACCTCTACATGCTTTGTAAGTAGGAAAACCTGCAGAATCGGCAGTGTATCAAATACTTGTTCTCCCCCACTGTATGTATATACAGACCTGAATGAATAAATAAGTCCTGAGTGAATGAGTGATTACGGACCAGAGTTACTCACGGATGGATGCCTAATTGTTAAACTAGGTCCTAACACTCCAACAGTTCCAGGTCTGTGTTGACGACGGCACAGCACCCCGGTGAGGCATTATATAGTCTAATAGCCGCCCGCAGGAAGGACCTCCTGTAGAGCTCTCTGGCACACCGTGGTGGGATCAGTCTGTGACTGAAGGTGCTCCTCTGCGTCATAACCATGGCATGCAGAGGGTGGGTGACGTTGTCCATGATGGCCAGCATGTTTGGCCAGGATCCGTCTCTCATCCACCTCCTCTAGAGTGTCAAGGCTCATCCCCAGAACAGAGCTAGCCTTCCTGATCAGCTTATTTACCCGAGAAGCATCACCAGCCTTTATGTTGGCGCCCCAGCACACCACTGCAAAAAAGATGGCACTGGCCACCACAGACTGGTAGAAGGTATGCAGTAGTTTACTGCACACGTTGAAGGACCTGAGCCTCCTCAGAAAGTAGAATTAGTTACTATATGTATTATTGTGTCCATCGATTGACTGATGTCTTTTATAAATTTACAGGGTCATCTTTAAAATATTGAGTGATATTGTTCGGTAAACTAAAGTGCATTGGAGTTTAGTTATGACTATTAGGCTGATAAGACATTGACAAATGTTTGAAGCTGCTACATTTTGTAAAACAACAGTTTCTATTTTGACGACATCAAATACAAAGGATTGAAATGATTAAATTACCGGAAAGGGTTTATTGGGTTTGTTTATTTTAGAAGGTGTTTAATTATGTTTAATTCTGTTTAAATGGACGCTTGTATCATCTGATGTGTTTTAACTTTACACTATGGAAAATTGGATGGGAGTAATATAACATAATATGAGGGTGTATTGTTACTCGTGGCGAGATACATGTTGCCGCATCTAAGGGTTGCACATGCTAATTTAAGCGCTGGGGTTCATTAAAACATGCAATTAATGATTGGAGGGAGTACAGTGGATTTATCAAGATCAGGTTTTGATGGGAATTAAAACTTTGAGGATGCTGATTATGATATTAGTATGGTGATATGTGTGCTAAAGGAATTTATACTTTCTTTTCCAGGAAAGGGGGGTTTCCTTATCTCTTTGGAATCTTTCCCATAAGCTATGGGCTTGGGAGAGTTGTGAGTGGGAATGGGCTGTACACAACATTAAATAAGGCATGGTCATTTTTGTTTGTTTTTACCAGATGGTGTGCAGGTAACCACACACATAGTGGTATTTTTTAAATACTGTGTTGGATTTATTGTGAGTGTTCTATTTTCAATTGGATTCCGGGAGTGTTCCATGTGTCTTAGTGCAGGGGACGCACACATTAATAGTCCTTAAGTTGAATTAAACACCTGAATTATTTTGATTTGGAATGTTTTGGAAACGTATTGTTAACCTGGGATATGGAATGTATGACATGTTTGACTGTTTATTATAGCAAGACACACCTCTTTGAAGGTTTTGTCTGACCTTTGACCTCTGTCAATGGAAAACAATTTGGACAATGAGTTTAAGGTCTTTTATAATACTGATTTGAAGGTGATTTACAATATTGATTTAAAATGAAGTTTCTAGTTCGTAGTCTATTTGTGATTGGGGAATGAGAGGGCTGCCTTGGCTAAGGGTAGGCTGAGTCTAGTTTATTTTACTATGGCATATGAGTATCATTTCTTTATGGTGTTATTATGGGTAATGATTCTAATGTGATTGGTTATTTGAAATGACTTCTGTTTAATTTGTTTCTCCAGTGTTGGTGGTGTTATTGTTTTCATGGTGAGAATGTGTAAAAGAATGGGGGAATTACTGAGATTTTGGATGGAAGTTTTACACACATCGAGGAACATGGAGGAGTGTATGGTGTGTTTGTTCTGTTTTGTTTCAATGTGAATCTCACTAGATAGGGTCTGCTGGATTGGTTGGATATCCTGATGGGTTAGGGTTAGGGTTCCGAAGCCAATTTGGAAAGAATAGTTTCAACAGAAGAATGTGTGGTTATCTTTTTGAGATTGGTCTTAGGAATTTGTAATTTAATATGGGTAGTAATCATTTGTCATACAGTACATAATGTGTCTGGATTCTTGTATAATTTGTCTGGTTTTTCTGATCTGATCTGATCTCTCTCTCTCTCTCTCTCTCTCTCTCTCTCTCTCTCTCTCTACCTCTCTCTACCCCTCTCTACCTCTCTCTCTACTTCAGATGGTGTTTCATGCAGGGATAATTTGACAAAACTGTGTGGACCTCAAACCCCCTCTAACTGTTTCTTTCTTCATTACTTTTATCTGAGGAGTGTGACAGGAGTCCACATGGAGTGAGCATGAAGAGAGATCTGAGAGAGGGAGAGGAGAGGGAGAGAGGAGGAGGAGAGGAGGCAGAGAGGAGGAGGAGAGAGGAGGTGGCAGAGAGGAGGCGGAGAGGAGGAGGCAGAGAGGAAAGGAGAGGGAGAGAGGAGGAGAGGAGGAGGCAGAGAGGAAAGGAGAGGAGAGGGAGAGAGGAGGAGGAGAGGAGGCAGAGAGGAGGTGGAGAGAGGAGGAGGAGAGGAGGAGGCAGAGAGGAAAGGAGAGGAGCGGGAGAGAGGAGGAGGAGAGGAGGCAGAGAGGAGGAGGAGAGGAGGAGAGAGGAGGTGGCAGAGAGGAGGAGGAGAGGAGGAGGCAGAGAGGAAAGGAGAGGAGAGGGAGAGAGGAGGAGGAGAGGAGGCAGAGAGGAGGAGGAGAGAGGAGGTTGCAGAGAGGAGGAGAGGAGAGGAGGAGAGAGGAGGAGGAGAGGAGGAGGCAGAGAGGAGGAGGAGAGAGTAGGTTGCAGAGAGGAGGAGAGGAGAGGAGAGGAGAGGAGAGGAGAGGAGAGGAGAGGAGAGGAGAGGAGAGGAGAGGAGAGGAGAGGAGAGGAGAGGAGAGGAGAGGAGAGGAGGAGGCAGAGAGGAAAAGAGAGGAGGAGGAGAGGAGGAGGAGAGGAGGCAGAGAGGAGGAGGAGAGGAAGACTAGAACATTTATCATATTGGAGCTTCTGAAAATTAGAACCAGCTCCACTTTGTTTTGCAAAAAGAGCATGAAGAGAGATCTGAGAGAGGAGGAGGAGAGGAGGCAGAGAGGAGGAGGAGGAGAGGAGAGGGAGAGAGGAGGAGGAGAGGAGGCAGAGAGGAGGAGGAGAGGAGAGGAGAGGGAGAGAGGAGGAGGAGAGGAGGCAGAGAGGAGGAGGAGAGGAGAGGGAGAGAGGAGGAGGAGAGGAGGCAGAGAGGAGGAGGAGAGGAGGAGGCAGAGAGGAAAGGAGAGGAGAGGGAGAGAGGAGGAGGAGAGGAGGCAGAGAGGAGGTGGCAGAGAGGAGGTGGAGGCAGAGAGGAGGAGGAGAGGAGGCAGAGAGGAGGAGGAGAGAGGAGGTGGAGGCAGAGAGGAGGAGGAGAGGAGGAGGAGAGGAGGAGAGAGGAGGAGGAGAGGAGGAGGAGAGGAGGAGAGAGGAGGAGGAGAGGAGGAGGCAGAGAGGAAAGGAGAGGAGGAGAGAGGAGGAGGAGAGGAGGAGAGTAGGAGGAGAGGAGGAGGAGAGGAAGACTAGAACATTTATCATATTGGAGCTTCTGAGAATTAGATCCAGCTCCACTTTGTTTTGCAAAACATCATTATCCTAAACGTAATTAAAATAGTATATTGCAATAACAAAATCCCTCAACATTGCCAAAGTTAGCATTTCTACCAAAGTAATGATCATCATCATCTGTCTTCCATCTCCGACCACCTGACAATCAGCTAACAGCACTGGATGTGTTTGGAATAAAACCATGAAACAGACTGACTTGAGAGAACATTTCTCCCCCAGACTCACCTAGCATTAATCACAGGTGCTGTAATATACTTTAGTCACTATTATGCAGCAGGTCCTTGCCGTTAACTGCCATTAGCTGCCGTTAACTGCCATTAGCTGCCGTTAACTGCCTTTAGCTGCCGTTAACTGCCTTTAGCTGCCGTTAACTGCCTTTAGCTGCTCTTAACGCTGACTTCTGATAAGGATGTGTGTCCCTCCTGGGCCTCCATATGTCTGTCTGCACAGGAAGCCCAATAATAAAAGAAAAATCAACATCAGAAAAGGCCAGTCTGCTCAGAGCTCTGACAAATGACAATAGGCTGCGTTCAAAATGGCACCCTATTCCCTATATATTGCCCAATTCCTTTGGTCAAAAGTAGTGCACTACATAGTGAATGAGGTGCTAGTTCAGACGCACGCTACACCACCACCCTCCATTCAATCTATATCTCTACCTGGGCCATTGCTTTTTTCTTCTCAGAATCAATTAGATTTTTTATTTTTAATGACGGTGTGAGGATGATGTATGTGGGGCTAATAAGACATGAATGGGATATGAAAGGTCTCTGAGATCTAGACAAATGACTACCATTATTTCAACAATCAGAGAGGCGGGGCCCTCTATGTGTTCTAATTTGAATGATAATAACATGCTGAATTGCTTTGTCCCACCAGGACACTATTTCCATGACACACAGCCTGGCAAGGTAACCTTGAGTCCACTAACCCAGACTCTTAGGCTACAGCCCAAATTGCACCCTATTACCTATGCAGTGCACTACTTTATGGGCCCTGATCAGAGCCCTGGTAAAAAGTAGTGCACTATTAGGAATAGGGTGCCATTTGGGAATTAAAATAAATCCCCATCCAGGGTTATTGGCCTGTTATTACAGGACTAAACAGAGAGAAGAGAACACTGCTAAGATTTTATTTTTTTATTTTATTTCACCTTTATTTAACCAGGTAGGTCAGTTGAGAACAAGTTCTCATTTGCAACTGTGACCTGGCCAAGACAAAGCAAAGCAGTGCGACAAATAACAACACAGAGTTACACATTAAACAAACAGTCAAAAACACAATAGAAAAATCTATATATACAGAGTGCAAAATGTAGTGCAAAAATGCAGTAAGGTTAGGAGGTAGGACAATAAATAAGACTATAGTGGTGAAATAAATTACAGAATTATCATCATTAACACAGGAATGAAGGATGTGCAAATTATGATGTGCAAATAGAGATACTGGAGTGCAAGATTAGTGAAAATAAACAAAAATAAATATGGGGATGAGGTAGTAGTGTGGGCTATTTACAGAAGGGCTATATACAGGTGCAGTGATCGATAAGCAGCTTTGACAGCTGATGCTTAAAGTTAGTGAGGGAGATAGGAACCTCTAGCTTCAATGATTTTTGCAATTCGTTCCAGTCATTGGCAGCAGCGAACTGGAAGGAATGGCGACCAAAGGAGGTGTTGGCTTTGGGGGTGACCAGTGAGATATACCTGCTGGAGCGCATGCTACGGGTGGGTGTTGCTATAGTGATCAGTGAGCTGAGATAGGGCGGGGATTTACCTAATAAAGACTTATAGATGACCTGGAACCAGTGGGTTTGGCGACGAATATATAATGGCCAGCCAACGAGAGCATACAGGTCGCAGTGGTGGGTAGTGTATGGGGCTTTGGTGACAAAACGGATGGCACTGTGATAGACTACATCCAATTTGCTAAGTAGAGTGTTGGAGGCTAGTTTGTAAATGACATCGCCGAAATCAAGGATCGGTAGGATAGTCAGTTTTACAAGGGCATGTTTGGCAGCATGAGTGAAGGAGGCTTTGTTGCGAAATAGGAAGCCAATTCTGGATTTAATTTTGGATTGGAGATGGTTGATGTGAGTCTGGAAGTTGAGTTTATAGTCTAACCAGATGCCTAGGTATTTGTAAGTGTCCACGTATTCTAATTCGGATCCATCGAGAGTAGTGATGATAGTCCGGTGGGCGGGTACTGGCAGCGTTCGATAGAAAAGCATGCACTTAGTTTTACTAGCGTTTAAGAGCAGTTGGAGGCCACGGAAGGAGTGTTGTATGGCATTGAAGCTTGATTGAAGGTTAGTAAACACAGTATCCAAAGAGGGGCCAGATGTATACAGAATGGTGTCGTCTGCGTAGAGATGGATCAGAGAGTCACCAGCAGCGAGAGCGACATCGTTGATGTATATAGAGAAAAGGGTTGGCCCAAGAATTGAACCCTGTGGCACCCCCATAGAGACTGTCAGAGGATCGGACAATAGGCCCTCCGATTTAACACACTGAACTCTGTCTGCAAAGTAGTTAGCGAACCAGGCAAGGCAGTCACTTGAGAAACCAAGGCTGTTGAGTCTGCCAATAAGAATGCGGTGATTGACAGAGTCGAAAGCCTTGGCCAGGTCGATGAAAACGGCTGCACAATACTGTCTTCTATCGATGGCGGTAATGATATCGTTCAGTACCTTGAGCGTAGCTAAGGTGCACCCATGACCAGCTCGGAAACCAGATTGCATAGCAGAGAAGGTACGGTGGGATTCGAAGTGGTCAGTTATCTGTTTGTTAACTTGGCTTTCGAAAACTTTAGAAAGGCAGGGCAGGATGGATATTGGTCTATAACAGTTTGGGTCTAGAGTGTCTCCTCCTTTGAAGAGGGGGATGACCGCGGCAGCTTTCCAATCTCTAGGGATCTCAGACGATACGAAAGAGAGGTTGAACAGGCTAGTGATAGGTGCTAGTGATAGGTGTTCAGAAAGAGAGGGTCCAGATTATCTAGCCCAGCAGATTTGTAGGGGTCCAGACTTCGCAGTTCTTTCAGAACATCAGCCGTCTGGATTTGGGTGAAGGAGAAGCGGGGGGGGCTTGGGCAAGTAGCTGCCGGGGGTACAGAGCTGTTGGCCGGGGTAGGGGTAGCCAGGTGGAAAGCATGGCCAGCTGTAGCAAAATGCTTATTGAAATTTTCGATAATCGTGGATTTATCGGTAGTAACAGTGTCTCCGAGCCTCAATGCAGTGGGCAACTGGGAGGAGGTGCTCTTATTCTCCATGGACTTTACAGTGTCCCAGAACTTTTTGGAGTTAGTACTACAGGAAGCAAATTTCTGTTTGAAAAAGC
Organism: Thymallus thymallus; assembly: GCA_023634145.1. Taxonomy (NCBI): domain Eukaryota; kingdom Metazoa; phylum Chordata; class Actinopteri; order Salmoniformes; family Salmonidae; genus Thymallus; species Thymallus thymallus. The sequence goes on from JAKYLM010000279.1 coordinate 26,297, forward strand.
TGGCCTTTGCTTTTCTAACTGACTGTGTGTACTTGTTCCTGACTTCCCTGAATAGCTGCATATCGCGGGGGCTATTCGATGCTAATGCAGTGCGCCACAGGATGTTTTTGTGTTGGTCTAGTGCAGTCAAGTCTGGGGTGAACCAAGGGCTATATCTATTCTTAGTTCTACGTTTTTTGAAAGGGGCATGCTTATTTAGGATGGTGAGGAAAGCACTTTTAAAGAACAACCAGGCGTCCTCTATTGACGGGATGAGGTCAATATCCTTCCAGGATACCTGGGCCAGATCGAATAGAAAGGCCTGTTCGCAAAAGTGTTTTAGGGAGCGTTTGACAGTGATAAGGGGTGGTCGTTTGACCGCTGACCCATTGCGAACGCAGGCGATGAGGCAGTGATCGCTGAGATCCTGGTTGAAAACAGAGGAGGTGTATTTGGAGGGCAAGTTAGTCAGGATGATATCAATAATGGTACCCATGTTTACGGATTTTGGGTTGTACCTGGTGGGTTCCTTGATAATTTGTGTGAGATTGAGGGCCTCTTTTTTTATTTTTTATTTTTTATTTCACCTTTATTTAACCAGGTAGGTCAGTTGAGAACAAGTTCTCATTTGCAACTGCGACCTGGCCAAGACAAAGCAAAGCAGTGCGACAAAAAAAACCACAACAACACAGAGTTACACATTAAACAAACAGTCAAAAACACAATAGAAAATCTATAAACAGAGTGCAAAATGTAGTGCAAAAATGCAGTAAGGTTGGGAGGTAGGACAATAAATAGACTATAGAGTAGAAATAAATTACAGAATTATCATCATTAACACAGGAATGAAGGATGTGCAAATTATGATGTGCAAATAGAGATACTGGAGTGCAAGATTAGTGAAAAATAAACAAAAATAAATATGGGGATGAGGTAGTAGAGTGGGCTATTTACAGAAGGGCTATATACAGGTGCAGTGATCGATAAGCAGCTTTGACAGCTGATGCTTAAAGTTATTGAGGGAGATAGGAACCTCCAGCTTCAATGATTTTTGCAATTCGTTCCAGTCATTGGCAGCAGCGAACTGGAAGGAATGGCGGCCAAAGGAGGTGTTGGCTTTGGGGGTGACCAGTGAGATATACCTGCTGGAGCGCATGCTACGGGTGGGTGTTGCTATGGTGACCAGTGAGCTGAGATAGGGCGGGGATTTACCTAATAAAGACTTATAGATGACCTGGAGCCAGTGGGTTTGGCGACGAATATATAGTGAAGGCCAGCCAACGAGAGCATACAGGTCGCAGTGGTGGGTAGTGTAAGGGGCTTTGGTGACAAAACGGATGGCACTATGATAGACTACATCCAATTTGCTAAGTAGAGTGTTGGAGGCTAGTTTGTAAATGACATCGCCGAAATCAAGGATCGGTAGGATAGTCAGTTTTACAAGGGCATGTTTGGCAGCATGAGTGAAGGAGGCTCTGTTGCGAAATAGGAAGCCAATTCTGGATTTAATTTTGGATTGGAGATGGTTGATGTGAGTCTGGAAGTTGAGTTTATAGTCTAACCAGATGCCTAGGTATCTTAGATTGAAGGACAGCCGGGGTGTTAAGCATATCCCAGTTTAAGTCACCTAACAGTACAAACTCTGAAGATAGATGGGGGGCAATCAATTCACATATGGAGTCCAGGGCACAGCTGGGGGCTGAGGGGGGTCTGTAACAGGCGGCAACAGTGAGAGACTTATTTCTGGAAAGGTGGATTTTTAAGAGTAGAAGCTCAAACTGTTTGGGCACAGACCTGGACAGTATGACAGAACTCTGCAGGTTATCTCTGCAGTAGATTGCAACTCCGCCACCTTTGGCAGTTCTATCTTGACGGGAAATGTTGTAGTTGGGGATGGAAATTTCCGAATTTTTGGTGGCCTTCCTAAGCCAGGATTCAGACACAGCTAGGACATCCGGGTTGGCGGAGTGTGCTAGAGCAGTGAATAAATCAAACTTAGGGAGGAGGCTTCTAATGTTAACATGCATGAAACCAAGGCTTTTACGGTTACAGAAATCAACAAATGAGAGCGCCTGGGGAATAGGTGTAGTACTGGGGGCTACAGGACCTGGGTTTACCTCTACATCACCAGAGGAACAGAGGAGTAATAGAACCAGTATTCGGCTAATGGCTTTAATAACTGGACGTCTAGTACGTTGGCTACATAGAATAAAAGGAGCAGATTTCTGGGCATGGTGGAATAGGTTGAGGGCATAATGTATAGACAAGGGTATGGTAGGATGTGAGTTCAGTGGAGGTAAACCTAGGTGTTGGGTAATGAAGAGAGAGGTTGAATCTCTGGAGACACCAGTTAAGCCAGGTGAGGTCTCCGCATGTGTGGGGGGAGGAACAAAGGAGCCATCAGAGGCCAGTTGAGCAGGACTGGGGGCTCTACAGTGAAATAAAACAATAATAGCTAGCCTGAACAGCAAAAGACAAGGCATATTGAAATAAGAAAGGGGCAAAAAAAATAAAATAAAAATAACAGTTAATTAAGAGAGCTAAGACAACGACGGGTAATGGAGATGAATGGACAAAGAGGGTCAGTTAGAAAAAGTGATGTACTACACACAGGACCTGAGGCCTGATAGTTAAACAGAAAGAAATACCATATAACCAAACAGTCCTGCAGGCATCAGCTGTGGAGCTGAGCAATCATAGGATCCGATGAGCAGCAAAGAGGCGTTCAGAGTGCTAGCAGGCCGGAGCTAGCAGATGGATCTTCGGCGACGTCGCAGAGGAGAACCCTGTTGAGACCACGTCGGACAAATTAAGTCGGCAGACCAGTCACTGTGGCTCGGTGGGGCTCCGTGTCGACAGTAGAAGGACCAGGTAGGTTGACAAGGTACTGGAGCCGCCCGGGAGAGTAGCTAGCACACGTCGGCTGTCCGGGAGATGAGCCTAGCTCACGCTAGCATTGGTAGCATGTAGACAATGGAGGTTAGCTATAAACGTCGGCCGTTCAAATGCAGCTAGCTAGCTGTGATGATCCGGTGTGGTGGTTCTGTAATTTCAGTGGAAATCCGGTGAAGTGGAAGGGAACGCAGTCCGATAAGCGCTGGGTTGGTAGCGCGCTGAGCAGACTGGCCAATATTGTCCGAACTAAAAGCTGTCTGAGCAGCCAGAGCGGTGGTGAGGACTGTTAGCAGTGGTTAGCGATGGAAGGTTAGCAAGCTAGCTAGCAGGCTAACTTTTGACTGCGGTTCAGTTAAATAGTGGAAAAGCACGAATATTTGATCCGATATTTGATCCGTTTCACGTTGGGTAAGGTGGCTTGCAGGAGGGGTAAATCGGGAACAAATAAAAATGTATGGAAAGACAAGTTACAAACTACTACAAACTATTTACACGGGACGAACAAAAAATACGTCTGCACTGTTACGCGATCTTGGATTTGATGTAGCTCCTTCTTCTTCAGACGGTACTGTAACGTAACAGGAGGCGTAGGGCTCTAGTGGTCTCAGACGGTACTGTAACGTAACAGGAGGCGTAGGGCTCTGGTGGTCTCAGACGGTACTGTAACGTAACAGGAGGCGTAGGGCTCTAGTGGTCTCAGACGGTACTGTAACGTAACAGGAGGCGTAGGGCTCTAGTGGTCTCAGACGGTACTGTAACGTAACAGGAGGCGTAGGGCTCTAGTGGTCTCAGACGGTACTGTAACGTAACAGGAGGCGTAGGGCTCTAGTGGTCTCAGACGGTACTGTAACGTAACAGGAGGCGTAGGGCTCTAGTGGTCTCAGACGGTACTGTAACGTAACAGGAGGCGTAGGGCTCTAGTGGTCTCAGACGGTACTGTAACGTAACAGGAGGCGTAGGGCTCTAGTGGTCTCAGACGGTACTGTAACGTAACAGGAGGCGTAGGGCTCTAGTGGTCTCAGACGGTACTGTAACGTAACAGGAGGCGTAGGGCTCTAGTGGTCTCAGACGGTACTGTAACGTAACAGGAGGCATAGGGCTCTAGTGGTCTCAGACGGTACTGTAACGTAACAGGAGGCGTAGGGCTCTAGTGGTCTCAGACGGTACTGTAACGTAACAGGAGGCGTAGGGCTCTAGTGGTCTCAGACGGTACTGTAACGTAACAGGAGGCGTAGGGCTCTAGTGGTCTCAGACGGTACTGTAACGTAACAGGAGGCGTAGGGCTCTAGTGGTCTCAGACGGTACTGTAACGTAACAGGAGGCGTAGGGCTCTAGTGGTCTCAGACGGTACTGTAACGTAACAGGAGGCGTAGGGCTCTAGTGGTCTCAGACAGTACTGTAACGTAACAGGAGGCGTAGGGCTCTAGTGGTCTCAGACGGTACTGTAACGTAACAGGAGGCGTAGGGCTCTAGTGGTCTCAGACAGTACTGTAACGTAACAGGAGGCGTAGGGCTCTAGTGGTCTCAGACGGTACTGTAACGTAACAGGAGGCGTAGGGCTCTAGTGGTCTCAGACGGTACTGTAACGTAACAGGAGGCGTAGGGCTCTAGTGGTCTCAGACGGTACTATAACGAAACAGGAGGCGTAGGGCTCTGGTGGAGATGTTCACCACCGCACCGGTATTGGTGCACCCAGACCCCTCCCTAACTTTCATCGTGGAGGTGGACGCCTCGGAGACCGGTGTAGGGGGAACAGCAGACTAAAGCATTGTAGTTATCTGTTTAATACTGACAGCTGGACTGTACTGGTTACTATATATACACTGGTAAGAAAAAGTATGTGAACCCTTTAGAATTACCTGGATTTCTGCATAAATTTATCTGATCTTCATCTAAGTCACAACAATAAACAAACACAGTGTCTTAAACTAACAACACACACATTTTTCTTGTCTATATTGAATACGTAATTTAAACATTCTCAGTGTAGGTTGGAATAAGCTTCTCCAAAAGCTTATTGGAGTCAGGAGTCAGCTAACCTGGAGGCCAACCAATGAGACGAGATTGGAGATGTTGGTTAGAGCTGCCCTGCCCTATAAAAAGCCTTGATGTTCATCAGTCCACGGTATGACAAACTGTCTATAAATGGAGAAAGTTCAGCACTGTTGCTACTCTCCTTAGGAGTGTCCGTCCTGAAAAGATGACTGTAAGAGCACAGTGCAGAATGATCAATGAGGTTAAGAAGAATCCTAGAGTGTCAGCTAAAGACGTACAGAAATCTCTGGAACATGCTAACATCTCAGTTGACGAGTCTACGATACGCAAAACACTAAACAAGAATGGTGTTCATGGGAGGACATCACAGAAGGGGGCGGCAGGTAGCCTTGCCGTTAGAGCATTTGGCCAGTAACCGAAAGGTCGCTGGTTCAAATACCCGAGCCGACAGGGTGAAAAATATGTCGATGTGTCCTAATTTGCTCCAGGGGCGTCGTACTACTATGGCTGACCCTGTAGGTAGGCTGACATACAGCAACCTACAGGTCAGGCTGGGGATTTTGGAACAGACACACAGCAACCTACAGGTCAGGCTGAGGATGTTGGGACAGACATACAGCAACCTACAGGTCAGGCTGGGGATGTTGGGACAGACATACAGCAACCTACAGGTCAGGCTGAGGATGTTGGGACAGACATACAGCAACCTACAGGTCAGGCTGGGGATGTTGGGACAGACATACAGCAACCTACAGGTCAGGCTGAGGATGTTGGGACACAATAAAATAGGAGGAAATGTGTTTTGAAATAAATAGCAATGATTTGGTTTAGTGAATACATTTATTTTGATGACCCTTTTCTTGTGCATGTAGAGAGAGAGAGAGAGAGAGAGAGAGAGAGAAAGAGAGAGAGAGAGAGAGAGAGAGAAAGAGAGAGAGAGAGAGAGCATGGGCACGTACGTTTGCGTGAATGTGTGTGCGCGTGCGTTGCTTTGGAAGTGTGTGTGTCCGTTTGGCTCTGTCGGGGGAGTGGAAGCTGTTATGTGAGGATGAGAAGATGAGGAATGGTGCTGGGACTAAATTATACCTCTGGAGAATAAAACAGGAATCCATTTCCCCTGACAGCATGACCGTATACAGCCAGCACACAAACACACACACAGAGAACACACACAGAGAACACACACACAAACACACACAGAGAACACACACAGAGAACACACACAGAGAAAACACACAGAGAACACACACAGAGAAAACACAGAGAACACACACAGAGAACACACACAGAGAAAACACACAGAGAAAACACACAGAGAAAACACACACAAACACACACAGATAACACACACACAAACACACACAGAGAACACACACAAACACACACAGAGAACACACACAGAGAAAACACACAGAGAACACACACAGAGAAAACACACAGAGAACACACACAGAGAACACACACAGAGAACACACACAGAGAACACACACAGAGAAAACACACACAAACACACACAGAGAACACACACAGAGAACACACACAGAGAAAACACACAGAGAACACACACAGAGAACACACACAGAGAACACACACAGAGAACACACACAGAGAAAACACACACAAACACACACAGAGAACACACACAGAGAACACACACAGAGAAAACACACACAAACACACACAGAGAACACACACAGAGAAAACACACAGAGAACACACACAGAGAACACACACAGAGAAAACACACAGAGAACACACACAGAGAACACACACAGAGAACACACACAGAGAACACACACAGAGAACACACACAGAGAACACACACAGAGAACACACACAAACACACACACAGAGAACACACACAGAGAACAAACACAGAGAAAACACACAGAGAACACACACAGAGAACACACACAGAGAACACACAGAGAACACACACAGAGAACACACACAGAGAAAACACACAGAGAACACACACAGAGAACACACACAGAGAACACACACAGAGAACACACACAGAGAACACACACACAAACACACACAGAGAACACACAGAGAACACACACAGAGAACACACACAGAGAACACACACAGAGAACACACACAGAGAACACACACAGAGAACACACACAGAGCACATCTTCCTCTCATTAGCAAAGGGATGACTCTCTCTCTCTCTCTTTGGCCATCAGAGTGCATCATCACAGTGTGAGACTACAAGCCAAAACCGTTCAGAAATCCTGGTTTCAGATCCATGTATTTTCTCTCACATCTCCTCACCTGACTGGCTTCTTGTTAAATGAAATGAAGCCAAAAGTGTGTGAGAGTCTGAGACAAGCGTAACATCTTCAGAACACCACACCATCACTGTTGATCTGTCACTTTATTAAAAAGAGAAACTGGGAAAAGATGCACTCATCACCAACAACGGTTCCTCTTAGAGAACATCAAAGGCTCTGTTTCCCTCAGGACATGATAGCGTGTTGCACATCTGTTTTCATCTCAGAACTGCTGCCCTGATACTTTCTGAGGCCTGTCTCCCTCTGACACACACACTCACACACACACACACACAAACACACACACACACACACACACACACACACACACACACACACACACACACACACACACACACACACACACACACAAACACACACACACACACACACACACAAACATCTAACCCAGTGATGCATGCTTTCTCTCTGTAGGTTAATCACTCAGACCTATCCAGGCCATATTCCAAACATATCCGACAAAATAAGAGCCTACCTCTTCTGCTTTGCTCACAAATCCTATCAGTATTTGAGCTTTATTCATTGACTGGCTAGAGCTCTCCCTGCTAGAGAGAAGAGAGCAGGTGAACAGGTGATCTCTCTGATCATATCAGGACTGACTGTCTCTTTTTAATGAATCAATGTCATTTCTTCAGTGACCTCACTATCTCCTTTATCACATGAGCTGTGCCAGTGAATCTGACCTTGATTTCCCCTCTAGACTTTATTCACAATCAACATACTGCAGCAGAACAATCTACAAACAACATATGCATCCCAAATGCCACCCTATTCCCTATAGAGTGCCTATGGACCCTGGTCAGCAGTAGTGCAGTATATAGGGAGTAGGGTGACATTTGATCCACAAACGACCTGTCCTGTGTGTTCCTGTCTCCCCCAGCACAGCGCCTCCCCACACTACCATTATGCTGTGACTTCCACAACAGGGGCCAAAGGAGAAAACAGCAAAGTGTTCCGCAGAGATAAGCAACACACACAGTGTGCTCACATACAAACACATACACAAGCACACACACACACACACACACACACACACACACACACACACACACACACACACAAAGTGTTTTGTTCTATTGTCTCACTGCAGCGCGCCTGACAGTGCTTACAAAGGAGGAGGAGGAAGAGAGGAGGAGGAGAAGAGGAGGAGAAGAGAGGAGGAGAGGAGGAGAGGAGGAGAGGAGAGGAAGAGAAGAGGAGGAGAAGAGAGGAGGAGAAGAGAGGAGGAGAAGAGGAGGAGAAGAGAGGAGGAGAAGAGGAGAGGAGGAGAAGAGGAGGAGAAGAGGAGGAGAAGAGGAGGAGAAGAGGAGGAGAAGAGGAGGAGGAGAACAGGAGACGAGAGGAGAGGAGGAGGAGAGGAGGAGAAGAGGAGAGAGGAGAGGAGAGGAGAGGAGAGGAGAGGAGAGGAGAGGAGAGGAGAGGAGAGGAGAGGAGAGGAAGAGAGGAGGAGGAGGAGAAGAGGAGGAGAGGAGAGGAGAAGAAGAGAGGAGGAGGAGAGGAAGAGAGGAGGAAAGGTTGTCAAGATGGCTGGACATCCTAAATATTAGTTTATTTCCATGCAATGTCTTTCAGTGAAAACAAAAATTACTCATTTGTCAAATAAAAATTATCTACTTTCAATACAATACAGACCAATAAGACGTACTTGAAGTTTTAAAAACAAACAAAAAAATTACTGTTTCCAAAGAAAAGGATTAACGTGCTGCCATCTTGGATTGCTTTCTTTACTTCGCCAACATCCTCTCAGAGAAAAGCCCAGTCCCACCTTACAGCCACTCCGTTACCCTCAGCCCATTCAGATGGTCATTCTGAGCCACCTCACAGCCAACACGTACAGAGCCTTTTTGCTGGCTGTGCAAAAGTCCCCCAGCTCTGGAGTCTTGAACGATAGGATCATTCCCTCACCCTCTCGGTGTTCTACTGCAGCAGCAGCACTGGTGAAAGAGGGCAGGTCAATGTAATATGTGGTTAGACGGTCCAGTCTCTGCCTATTCCCCATCAGCTATCTGAAGGAGCCTGGTAGTGCAGCACGGACCCTCTCCACCACCTGCTGCAGCAGCCTGGTTGACATAATGGAGAAAGCCTCTTACATGTCGCTGACAGATTTACACCCAGACTTTTCTTGCAGGTCCTCTAACTTGGTGAACCCCCTCTCAGAAGCCTGGCCCGCAAGCTGGCAGAGGTCAGCACTCTGATCTGGATGAGTGGGTTGTGAAACAGTGGCTAAAACCACCGGCATTTAGATAAATTAGTCGCAACATTGTCCACCAACTCCTCACAATTTCTCTCCTAAAACTCTGAGGTCCCCAAGAACTCCCCAAAGAAGTTCATCCCACTCTGCCCCACTGTAGCCCCCCAGGAAGACTAGAGGATCCTGCTCTGACCCATCTCCCCATAATCAGACCCTCACTCTTCTCCCAGTTCACCTTAGCTGATGCTGCCACCTCAAACAACTCTAAAGCCCTGCACCATCTCCCTCCCCTTTAATAAACACTGTTAAATCATCAGCATAAGCAGACAATTCCTGGGAATACCCATCAGATAGCTGTATCATGGTTGTGTATAAAGTACTGTACATGCCTGGGAATACCCTTCAGATAGCTGTATCATGGTTGTGTATAAAGTACTGTACATGCCTGGGAATACCCTTCAGATAGCTGTATCATGGTTGTGTATAAAGTACTGTACATGCCTGGGAATACCCTTCAGATAGCTGTATCATGGTTGTGTATAAAGTACTGTGTATTTAAGAGAACAGGGAGGAGAATGAATGTTCTATTCTGAAGCTGTCTACTAGCTTCCATTAGGTAGCCTTGAGCATCAGGTTAGATTTATGGGCCACATTTGGTTTAAATTCAGCCCTGCGGGGGGGCACTCACACACGCACGCACACACGCACGCACGCACGCACGCACGCACACACACACACACACACACACACACACTTGCATGTATGCACACCCACTCACAGAGAGAGAGAGAGACTCACACGCACACGGACACATACACTGGGGGCCAGAATATTGGAATATTACTCATTCAAGGTTTTTCTTTATTTGCACTATTTTTTACATTGTAGAATAAAAGTGAAGACATCAAAACTATGACATAACACATATGGTAATCAATATTTTATATTTGAGATTCTTCAAAGAAGCCACTCTTTGCCTTGATGACAGCTTTGCACACTCATGGCATTCTCTCAACCAGCTTCATGAGGACCGCCACAGGAATGGAAGACCCAGAAATACCTCTGCTGCAGAGGATAAGTTCATTGTAGTTACCAGCCTCAGATTGCAGCCCAAATAAATGCTTCATGGAGTTCAAGTAACAGACACATCTCAACATCAACTGTTCAGAGGAGACTGTATGAATCAGGCCTTCATGGTTGAATTGCTGCAAAGAAACCACTACTAAAGGACACCAATAAGAAGAAGAGACTTGCTTGGACCAAGAAACACGAGCAATGGACATTAGACCAGCATAAATGTGTCCTTTGGTCTGAGATTTTTGGTTCCAACCTCAACCAAATTTAGGTGGTTTGGGATGAGTCGGGCCGCAGTGAAAAGCATTCCAGTTGAAGCTGGTTGAGAGAATGCCAAGAGTGTGCAAAGCTGTCATCAAGGCAAAGGGTGGCTTCTTTGAAGAATCTCAAATATAAAAATATATTTTGATTTGTTTTTTGTTTACTACTTGATTCCATGAGTCATAGTTTTGATGTCTTCACTTTTATTCTACAATGTAAAAAATAGTGCAAATAAAGAAAAACCCTTGAATGAGTAATATTCCAGACTTTTGGCCCACAGTGTATATACCAGGGCCTGATGGCTCTAAGGGACAGACAATGATGAGTTCCCATCCTTCTCCACTCAGCGTTTCCATTTTCCTAAATTCTCTCAGAGCAAAGGAACCTGTCTGTAGAAGCAACGTCACCGTCAAGACACCTCAGACACCCCAGACACCCATCGCCCCAGCTGGGAGTAGACAGTTATCGACAGAAAGAGAGATAAAGAGAGAGAAAGAGAGAGAGAGAGAGAGAGAGAGAGAGAGAGAGAGAGAGAGAGAGAGAGATAGAGAGAGAGAGAGAGAGAGAGAGAGAGAGAGAGAGAGAGAGAGAGAGAGAGAGAGAGAGAGAGAGAGAGAGAGAGAGAGAGAGAGAGAGAGAGAGAGAGAGAGAGAGAGAGAGAGAGAGAGAGAGAGACTACTGGGATATGTGTCAACAGCAACCTTGGGAAAATCCTCGGCATTATCATTAACAGCAGACTAGTTTATTTCTTCATTGAAAACAATGTACTGAGCAAATGTCAAATTGGCTTTTTACCAAAATGCCGTATGACAGACCACGTATTCACCCTGCACACCCTAATTGACAAACAAACCAACCAAAACAAAGGTTTGTTGATTTCAAAAAGCTTTTGACTCAATTTAGCATGAGGGTCTGCTATACAAGTTGATGGAAAGTGGTGTTGGGGGAAAACATACGACATTATGAAATCCGTATACACAAACAACAAGTGTGTGGTTAAAATTGGCAAAAAACACACACATTTATTTCCACAGTACTGTGGGGTGAGACAGGGATGCAGCTTAAGCCCCACCCTCTTCAACATATATCAACGAATTGGTGAGGGCACTAGAACAGTCTGCAACACCTGGCCTCACCCTACTAGAATCTGAAGTCAAATGTCTACTGTTTGCTGATGATCTGGTGCTTCTGTCCCCAACCAAGGAGGGCCTACAGCAGCACCTAGATCTTCTGCACAGATTCTGTCAGAACGGGGCCCTGACATTAAACCTCAGTAAGACAAAAATAATTGTGTTCCAAAAATGGTCCAGTTGCCAGGACCACAAATACAAATTCCATCTAGACACCGTTGCTCTAGAGCACACAAAAAACGATACATACCTCGGCCTAAACATCAGCACCACAGGTAACTTCCACAAAGCTGTAAACGATCTGAGAGACAAGGCAAAAAGGGCCATCTATGCCATCAAAAGGAACATCAAATTCGACATACCAATTAGGATCTGGCTAAAAATACTTGAATCAGTTATAGAAGCGATGGCCGAATGGTTAAGGCGTTGGACTTGAAATCCAATGGAGTCTCCCTGCGCAGGTGCAGACCCTGCTCGCAGCGCAATCATAAAATTGTATTTCTTAAAATATTTTCTATGTGACTTAATATGGAAAATTCCTTAATGTATGGGCTAGTCCAATGATTGAAGTGCTCAGCAAAGATCTTCCTTGACACAAGCATTTCACTACTCCCGCAATAACATCTGCTAAGCATGTGTATGTGACCAATAAAATTAGATTTGATTTGATTTTAGAACCCATTGCCCTTTATGGTTGTGAGGTCTGGGGTCCGCTCACCAAACAAGAATTCATAAAACAGGACAAACACCAAATATCCTCTGTGTACAACGTAAAACACCAAATAATGCATGCAGAGCAGAATTAGGCCGATACCCGCTAATTATCAAAATCCAGAACAGAGCCGTTAAATTCTACAACCACCTAAAAGGATGCGATTCCCAAACCTTAGATAACAAAGGTATCACCTACAGAGAGATTAACCTGGATGTCATGTCTACCCCCGCTCCACCCCTCCAGCGTTCGACATCGCCGGTATACTAACCATCAGCCCTGGGATCCATGTTATCTTTTACCTGTTATCAATCATTATTGTTTATTTTTAAATTCACCACCTGCACTTGCTTTCCGACTCCCAGCGTATATGTTACCCTGGAGAAGAGTCCCCTAAGCAAGCTGGTCCTGGGGCTTTGTCCACAAACACCAACAGACCCCACAGAGCCCCAGGACAGCAACATTCGACCCAACCAAATCAGGAGAAAACAAAAAGAGAATTACTTGACACATTGGAAAGATTTAACAAAAAAAACAGAGCAAACTAGAATGCTATTTGGCCCTAAACAGAGAGTACACAGTGGCAGAATACCTGACCACTGTGACTGACCCAAACGTAAGGAAAGCTTAAGGAAAACTATGTACAGACTCAGTGAGCATATTCTTGCTTTTGAGGAAGGCTGCCTGTGTTTTCTGTCTGCCTTTTGCCAGTTTGTCTTGTCTCGTCAAGTCTACCAGCGTGTTCTGTCCGCCTGTTTTTATAGTCCCTGTTTTCTAGTCCTCCCGGTTCCAACCTTTTCTGCCTGCCCTGACCTCCATCCTGCCTGCCATACCATTCAGCCTGCCCTGACCTCCGTCCTGCCTGCCATACCATTCAGCCTGCCCTGACCTCCATCCTGCCTGCCATACCATTCAGCCTGCCCTGACCTCCATCCTGCCTGCCGCCCTGTACCTTTTGTATACAAACTTTACGAACTTCGCCTGTCATCGACCTGCCTCTTGCCTACTCGAACCATCTGCCTCTTGTGTCTGCATCTGGGTCTCATCCTGTGTTGTTATAGTACGAACTGGCCATGACTGACCCAGCAGACTCACCATGCATGGAGCCACCATCCTAGCCTTACTGCATACTGCATTTTGCACTACATTTGCACTCTGTATATAGATTTTATATTTTCTATTGTGTTGACTGTACGTTTGTTTATTCTCATGTGTAACTCTGTGTTGTTGTTTTTTTTTTGTCCCACTGCCTTGCTTTGTCTTGGCCAGGTCGCAGTTGCAAATGAGAACTTGTTCTCAACTGACCTACCTGGTTAAATAAAGGTGAAATAAAAAAATGAAAAAATTGGAAGACATGAGGAGCTACTCCAGAATCTTATGGAAGGACTCCATACGCTGGTGAGATGCCATGACCAGGGCGTTTCAAAACATTACTGGAGCAATTCATTTTATCAGGCAGCATGCCACAATGGAGACCTCCTGGATGCTCAGTAATCCCCCTACCAGTGGTGACCCCGGCTCCCCGAGAACCCCTCCTCCAGAGCACTATGCTGGGACCCTGGAATCTGGGTTTCTTTCCAAGTGCTCACTCTTCGTTCCCTTCGTACCATTGGAAAATAGCGTATCTGATAACGCTAATGTCTGGAAGGGCGCTCACCTGGGCTACTGCGATTTGGAAGCAACAATCCGCCATTTGCCTTTGTTCGATGGGCACCTACGGGAACACAGGAGGGAGAGGAGGTCTGTTTTCGCACCCACTCGCCCACGAAGAACACCGGAAGTCCCCAACACCTGCATTTCCGAGAGGATCCGAAGTCACCCTAGTCCCCTCGGGAATCATCGGGAACGGGCGACTCGTTTTCTCCTGAGCCTATGCAACTGGGCAGAACTAGATTGTTGTCTCAGAAACGATTACGTAGGCTTAACTTCAACAGTTGCCTATATTGTGGTGCCACAGGGCATTTTAAATCCACCTGTCCAGTAAAAGACCAGACTCATCAGTTAGGTACAAGTACAATGGTGGGCCTTGCTGGGAGGATTTCGACTCCTATTACAATTTCCATGTTATCCTGCTGTGGGGTGACTGATCTAAATCTCTCCGGGTGCTCATTGACTCTGGGGCTGATGAGAGCTTCATGGATGCTACTCTGGTATCTAAGCTGGGTATCTCCACACATCTCCTCTCCATTCCCATGGACGCCAGAGCACTAGACGGACGCTCCATTGGCAGGGACACTCATTGTACGGTTCATATTAACCTGTGGATGTCAGGCAATCACAGTGAGTCCATACAGTTTCTTCTTATTGAATCTCCCCATGTTCCTGTTGTTTTGTGATTTCCATGGCTCCAGAGGCACAACCCCCTTATAGACTGGACCACTGGTTCTATCCTGGGCTGGAGCCCGTTCTGGACCACTGGTTCTGTCCTGAAGCCTGACATTCTCCCTCGCCTGTATATTTCTGCTGCCACACCTTCTGACTCTGAGACCATCCTCCCTGCCTCATGTTTTGCAGCTACAGTTGTCTGGGGTATCGAGAGCCTGGTCCGCAAGGCACAACGTTCCCAGCCAGACCAAGGCATCCCTCCAATCACACCTGCCATCCTGGCTCCCGTACACCTGCCATCCTGGCTCCCGTGGTCCTCAATTCTCGTCCCTATTCTGGATGGCGTTCTGCACCCTCATTGGGTCGACGGCCAGCCTGTCCTCCGGGTTTTACCCGCAGTGCTACTGTCAGTCGGAGGGTGCCAATCAGGACCTGGAGACGACTCTTTTGTGCCTCATCTCGACCAACTTCACTACCTGGAGCTGGAAACTTGTGTGGTTGGAGTACACCCAGTCAACATACCCGCTATCGTCCGCTGCTGGAAGCTCTTCTCAAGACCACCTCCAGGTATTGTCGACAAGCGGACCGCCATCAGACTCCGGCTCCCCGATATCGTCTTGGGCAGAGGGCTGTCTACGCAGGACCTGCCCCTCCGGACCTCCGGAGGACCTCAGGACCTGCCCCTCCAGACCTCCGGAGGACCTCAGGACCTCCCCTCGTAAACTTTCCCCCCATTTAATTGGTTCTTTCCCCATCTCTAAAGTCTTTAGAGCATCGAGGGAGCGCCGAGAGGCCCCTGCCTCTCGGCGCTCCCTCGATGCTCTAAAGACTACTCTGCTGTTCATCTTCTGTTGCCCCAATTTTCATGTGTCCAGGATTAAGCCCATGTCTCACAGCCCTTTGTCTCCTGTTTCCAGGCCCACCACTCCTCCATCTCTCATTGACGGCCATTCAGCATACACGGTGGGACACCTCACTTGCTTTGGCAATGCAAACATATGTTTCCCATGCCTATAAAGCCCTTTGAATTTAATTTAATTGAAAAAGAGAGAGAGAGAGAGAGAGAGAGAGAGAGAGAGAGTCCCAGCTGGGACTAGACAGTTATAGACAGAAAAAAAGAGAGAGTCCCAGCTGGGACTAGACAGTTATAGACAGACACAGAGAGAGAGAGTGTGTGTCCCAGGTGGCCTTGGTTAGTTCTACACTGACAGTAGAGAGATGTAGACGGGTCTCACAGGGCTTGTTCTGTTCTGACTGGGTTCTAGATATGGATCACTGTTGACAGGTCCTCAGCTCTGTCTTTCTTCCCTTTGGAGACAAAAATAAACAAAACATGTTGGTGTGTTGGTTTGTCTGAGGAGAAGACCGCTTCAGAGTGAGTGTTCCATCAGCGTAAAATTCTGCGACCCAAATGGCGCCCCTATTCCCTACATAGTGCACAACTTTTGACCAGAGCCCTATGGGAATAGGGTGCCATTTGGGATAAAGCCAGAGAGATAGATGTACCATACCAGAGTTATACTACACAACCAAAAGTATGTGGAAACCTGCTCGTCCAACATCTCATTCCAAAATCATGGGCATTAATATGTAGTTGGTCCCCCCTTTGCTGCTATAACAGCCTCCACTCTTCTGGGAAGGTTTTCCACTAGATGTTGGAACAATGCTGCGGAGACTTCCTTCCATTCAGCCACAAGAGCATTAGTGAGGTCGGACACTGATGTTGGGCGATTAGGCCTGGCTCACAGTCGGTGTTCGAATTCATCCAAAGGTGTTCAATGGGGTTGAGGTCAGGGCTCTGTGCAGGCCAGTCAAGATTCTTCCACACCAATCTCGACAAACCATTTCTGTAAGTACCTCTTTTCGTGCACAGGGGCATTCTCATGCTGAAACATGAAAGGGGCTTCCCCAAACTGTTGCCACAAAGTTGAAGCACAGAATCATCTAGATTAGAATGTCATTGTATGCTGTAGCGTTAAGATTTCCCTTCACTGAAACAGGGCCTAGGGGCCTAGCCTGAACCATGAAAAAAGATGTGTCGGCATCGAGTAATTGATGATCTCTACAGCAGAGTCTCACAACTCAATCGCTGGTTGAAAACTATTTTCTGCAACTCCCAAAGCATAGAATTTGTAGACAATTGGCCCTCTTTCTGGGACTCACCCACAAACAGGACCAAGCCTGGCCTGCTGAGGAGTGACGGACTCCATCCTATCTGGAGGGGTGCTCTCATTTTATCTATGAACATAGACAAGGCTCTAATGGCTATGAATTGTTATAATCTCCACCATGCACAGCCAGAAGAGGACTGGCCACCCCTCAGAGCCTGGAAACCTCTTCCTAGGTTTTGCCTTTCTAGGGAGTTTTTCCCAGCCACCGTGCTTCTACATCTGCATTGCTTGCTATTTGGGGTTTTAGGCTGGGTTTCTGTATAGCACTTTGTGACATCGGCTGATGTAAAAATAAATATAAATACATTTGATTTGATTTGATTTAGAGTTTCAAGGCTAATTCCCAGAACAGAGCTAGCCTTCCTGATCAGTTGATTTACCGGAGAAGCATCACCAGCCTTTATGTTGGCGCCCCAGCACACCACTGCAAAAACAGACTGGTAGAAGGTATGCAGTAGTTTACTGCACACGTTGAAGGACCTGAGCCTCCTCAGAAAGTAGAGTCGGGCTCTGGCCCTTTTTGTACAGGGCCCCGGTGTTACCAGCCCATTCCAGCCTGTTGTCCATATAATCCCAGGAGCTTGTATGACCCAACCATTTCCACATCCATCCCTTGTATAGGGACTGCAGTCAGTTGGGCCTTGGTTCTCCTGAAGTCCACCACCATCTCCTTTGTTTTGCTGATGTTGAGCTGAAGGTGGTTCTGCTCACACCACACCACAAAGTAATTGATTGTGCTCCTGTACTAATGTGATGTAATGTGATGCAATGTGATTCAATGTGATGTAATGTGATGTGATGTAATGTAATGTGATATGATCGAATGTGATGTAATGTGATGCAATGTAATGTAATGAGATGTAATTTAATGTGATATAATTTGATGTAATCTAATGTGATCTAATGTGATGTAATGTGATGTGATGTGATGTAATGTGATGTAATGTGATGTAATGTAATTGTAATGTAATGAATTGTCTGCTATTTTGTTTGTTGGTGATTTAATAGCCTAGACCAGACCAGACCAGACCAGACCAGACCAGACACTGTGCAGGCAGACTTAACAGGAGTACTCCTGTTTATCCGTTTGCTCGCTGATGTTGTGATGATGGGAACATTCACACTCCTAAAATATCTCCCCCTTGCTGTCAACAAATTAATTCACGGCTGCTCACTAAGCACTGTCTCACTGTCTCTGTCTCTCTGTCTCACTGTCTCTCTGTCTCTCTGTCTGTCTCACTGTCTCTGTCTCTCTGTCTCACTGTCTCTCTGTCTCTCTGTCTGTCTGTCTGTCTGTCTGTCTGTCTGTCTGTCTGTCTGTCTGTCTGTCTGTCTGTCTGTCTGTCTGTCTGTCTGTCTGTCTGTCTGTCTCTCTCTCTCTCTGTCTCTCTCTGTCTCTCTCTCTCTCTCTCTCTCTGTCTCTCTGTCTCTCTGTCTCTCTGTCTCTGTCTCTCTGTCTCTATCTATCTCTCTAACTCTCTCTCTCTGCCTCTGTGTACATCTCTGTCTCTGTCACTGCCTCTCTCTCTGTCTCTCTCTCTCTCTCTCTCTCTGTCTCTCTGTCTCTCTGTCTCTCTCTCACTCTCTCTCTCTCTCTGTCTCTTTCTCTCTCTCTCTGTCTGTCTCTGTCTCTGTCTATGTCTCTCTCTCTGTCTCTCTCTCTGTCTCTGTCTCTCTCTCTCTGTCTGTCTCTGTCTATGTCTCTCTCTCTGTCTCTCTCTCTGTCTGTCTCTGTCTCTGTCTATGTCTCTCTCTGTCTCTCTCTGTCTCTGTCTCTGTCTCTCTCTCTCTGTCTCTCTCTCTCTCTGTCTCTGTCTCTCTCTCTGTATTTCTCTGTCTCTGTCTCTATGTCTGTCTCAGCAGCATGCCACAACATATTAACATTAACACAGCTCACCAGAAAATGACAATCTAAAATGACCCTCTTTTCCCCATGTAGTGCAACGTGCTGCCAGAGACTATGTGGGGAACTGGATCCTTCAAGTACATCAGTCCCAGGCTTCATGGAGCACTATATAGGGAATGGGGGGACATTTTGGACTTGTGTGCTTGAACAGTTGGAGATTGACTGCATTCAAGTACACCATAAGGTGTCATTGAGATGTGGTTACTGTGAGAGTGCAAAGCTGTCATCAAGGCAAAGTGTGGCTATTTGAAGACACTTTTTTGATTACTACATGATTCCATATGTGTTATGCCATAGTTTGATAGTCTTCACTTTTATTCTACAATGTAAAAAATAGTACAAATAAAGAAAAACCCTTGAATGAGTAATATTCCAAATTTTCATACATATACAGTATACACACACACACATACACAGTCCTTTTCGACAAAACTTCATCTAAAAATTGTTGAATGAGTTTCCTGTAAAGGAATTACAGCGGGTGAAATAAGTATTGAACACGTCACCATTTTTCTCAGTAAATATATTTCCAAAGGTGCTATTGACATGAAAGTTTCACCAGATGTTGGTAACAACCCAAGTAATCCATACATACAAAGAAACCAAAACAAATAAGTTCAGAAATTAAGTTATGTGTAATAATGGGAAATGACACAGGGAAAAAGTATTGAACACATGAAGAAAGGGAGGTTCAGCACCTGGTCGAGGCAAATTTATGGTGAAAGGATTGTCTTTCCACTTCCGTATTATGGCCCCAACAGTGCTCACTGGAACATTCAGAAGCTTAGAAATGAGCCTATAACCAATGCCATCATTATGTTTTGCAACAATTAGGTTGCGAATGTCTTGAGACAGCTCTTTGCTTTTACCCATCATGAGATGTGTCTTGTGTGACACCTTGGCAGTGAGACCTTTTTGTAGGCCATCAGTTGGGACTGAACCAGCTGATATTAATTTGCACTGACAGGGGGCTGGATTGCTTTTTAATTACTGATAGTTTTCAGCTGTTGTCTTGGCTTTCCATGCCTTTTTGAACCTCCCTTTCTTCATGTGTTCAATACTTTTTCCCTGTGTCATTTCACATTATTACACATAACTTAATTTCTGAACTTATTTGTTTTGGTTTCTTTGTATGTATGGATTACTTGGGTTGTTACCAACATCTGGTGAAACTTTCATGTCAATAGCACCTTTGGAAATATATTTACTGAGAAAAATGGTGACGTGTTCAATACTTATTTCACCCGCTGTATATGTTCCTTCTCTTTCAGCAGGTAAATACTGATCTTATTTTATTATTATCTGCTAATCCATTACAATTATAACTGGCTATATTTATTTACCATAATGAGACACAAGTTTCAATTCTATTTAACAATATATATGTTTGTAAATGTACCATTAAAAAGTAACATGATGATGTCTATATAGCTGTACCATGATATTTGCATTGTCATCCCAATGACCCCTGACCCCTCGTATCCCATGGTGCCGGAGAGACCGGGACCCATCCTTCGAAAAGAGCACACAGTGCCGCCCACAGAACAGAAGCAGATCCACCACCAAATCCCCAGCTTCAATTTGTATTATAAACAGCTATTAAAAATTATATATTTTAAAAATCTTCATTTACATAATTAGCTACTAATATTTGTAGTAATGTAGTCAGTTTATGCTAAGGATTGTTACCAGTGTTGCCATTACAAATATTACATTTTGGCAAGAAGTTATTATTTTAGCAAACAATTATCGTTGTTCATCCTATATTGTCCCTAACATCTTTTACTCACACACACACACACACACACACACACACACACACACACACACACACACACACACACACACACACACACACACACACACACACACACACACACACAAACACTCATATACATGCTCAACAGTTCCAGCTCAAGAAAGGTCTTGATTTATGAATGTATAAACAATTGCAGCTGTTTGAGAAAGCCTGCAAAACCAGGCAACAAATGGGCAATAATGGGGAGATTTGATTAACCAATGCCAAGTCCTAGGTGATGGAGATCAGATACACCCCTTTCTCCTGAGACACACACTCTGGTCCCCGTTGTCACCATTTTCCCACCATTTTCTGTGCGGTCAGACCTTTGATTATTTTGTGCCACCAGGGTCATAATAATATGCCCCCTCTCTGATTGTCTGAGTGTGACCCCTCCCCATGGGTTACTGCAGCCAGTGTTGTCAGCACTGCCACTACCTGCGTGGGGGTCTCCCACCAGAATCTCCACCGGCTAGCTACAAGGTCGTCAAGGTTCTCATTAGCAGCTTGGAGATTTTCCTTGTATATTATGCTCTCCAATCAGGGGGCTCTGGCTGTGTAGGATACCCTGCCAGGCAGGCTCAGAGTCTTGAGGGGGGGTGCTGCTCTAGTGGGTCTCTGACCACTTTTTGGCTGCACACAGGCAGCTTACAGCAGGCCCATAAAACAGATAGGGACTTCTCTGGGTCGTTCAGGTGGGTGTCCAAAGTATAGGGTTGTGGACCATTCCATCAAGATATGACCATAAATAAATAAATTAGATGTATAATTTATTTTTAAATGTATATTTTTAAATGTATAAAATTGGAAGCTCTCCCACAACCCCTGCTCACATATACACACTGGTTCTGGGATATGAAACCATTTCCTTTATCACTCACTCAATGCCACACTTTCCCAAACACCAAAAACACACACCACCCCCCCATCACAATATATCCACACATCCCCACATACTGTGTCTTCTGTCTGTCATCCACACATCCCCACATACTGTGTCTTCTGTCTGTCATCATCACAATACATCCACACATCCCCACATACTGTGTCTTCTGTCTGTCATCATCACAATACATCCACACATCCACACATCCTGTGTCTTCTGTCTGTCATCATCACAATACATCCCTACATACTGTGTCTTCTGTCTGTCATCATCACAATACATCCCCACATACTGTGTCTTCTGTCTGTCATCATCACATCCCCACATACTGTGTCTTCTGTCTGTCATCATCACAATACATCCACACATCCCCACATACTGTGTCTTCTGTCTGTCATCCACACATCCCCACATACTGTGTCTTCTGTCTGTCATCATCACAATACATCCACACATCCCCACATACTGTGTCTTCTGTCTGTCATCATCACATTCCCACATACTGTGTCTTCTGTCTGTCATCATCACAATACATCCACACATCCCCACATACTGTGTCTTCTGTCTGTCATCATCACAATACATCCACACATCCCCACATACTGTGTCTTCTGTCTGTCATCCACACATCCCCACATACTGTGTCTTCTGTCTGTCATCATCACAATACATCCGCACATCCCCACATACTGTGTCTTCTGTCTGTCATCATCACAATACATCCACACATCCCCACATACTGTGTCTTCTGTCTGTCATCCACACATCCCCACATACTGTGTCTTCTGTCTGTCATCCACACATCCCCACATACTGTGTCTTCTGTCTGTCATCCACACATCCCCACATACTGTGTCTTCTGTCTGTCATCCACACATCCCCACATACTGTGTCTTCTGTCTGTCATCCACACATCCCCACATACTGTGTCTTCTGTCTGTCATCATCACAATACATCCACACATCCCCACATACTGTGTCTTCTGTCTGTCGTCCACACATCCCCACATACTGTGCCGTCTGTCTGTCATCCACACATCCCCACATACTGTGTCTTCTGTCTGTCATCATCACAATACATCCCCACATACTGTGCCTTCTGTCTGTCATCCACACATCCCCACATACTGTGCCGTCTGTCTGTCATCCACACATCCCCACATACTGTGTCTTCTGTCTGTCATCATCACAATACATCCCCACATACTGTGCCTTCTGTCTGTCATCCACACATCCCCACATACTGTGCCGTCTGTCTGTCATCCACACATCCCCACATACTGTGCCGTCTGTCTGTCATCCACACATCCCCACATACTGTGCCGTCTGTCTGTCATCCACACATCCCCACATACTGTGCCGTCTGTCTGTCATCCACACATCCCCACATACTGTACCTTCTGTCTGCTGTGTTTTATCTCCACCATGTTGAATTAGTACTTTTGTGTCCCAATTAGTTATATTTGAATATTGCTTTTGTATCTATATTTTTGTATTCTTACATTCGTTACCATGGCTAGTGTTGTGTGTTCCATTATTCACCTCCTCTATGAGAACTTGGTCATTTTTAGAATGGCCATGGAGAGGTCTTTGTGTCTCTGAACATTTGGTTATCAATATAGAGTTTATTGACTAATAGAGCTATGCGTTTCCCTTTCAACCTATTTCCCTTGAAGATTGGAAACAGAACTTTGCACCGCTCTGCAATTTCCTTTGGAAAATGATAATTCATGCCTATTTTTGTGCCAGCAAGTCGTTTAACCATTATTTTATCTTCAAAGAAAGCAAATTTGGGCGTTCATACCTCTGCCCTCTCTGTCCGAAATGGTGTAGACATTCAAGTCTGATTTTGTTGACAGCTTCACGTGGGATCTGAAGCTCCCTGACTACACATTCAGGAACCTCTCCTTCTCTGTCTTGTACACCTGTAAGTAACAGATAATGTTTACTGTTAATTTTTATTGTTTGTTATCTATTTCACTTGCTTTGGCAATGTTAACATATGTTTCCCATGACAATAAAGCTCTTACATTTAAATTGAATAGAGAGAGAGAACAAGTATCAGGGAGTCAGAGGGAGAGAGAGAGAACACGTTCAAGTCCCGTCACAGGGAATGTCATCTTAGTCGTTCTGCCTCCAACCTCTCCTCCTCTCTCTCTCTCTCTCTCTCTCTCTCTCTCTCTCTCTCTCTCTCTCTCTCTATCTCTCCTCCTCTCTCTCTCTCTCTCTCTCTCTCTCTCTCTCTCTCTCTCTATCTATCTATCTCTCCTCTCTCCTCTCTCTCCTCTCTCCTCCTCTCTCTCTCTCTCTCTCTCTCTCTCTCTCTCTCTCTCTCTCTCTCTCTCTCTCTCTCTCTCTCTCTATCTATCTCTCCTCCTCTCTCTCTCTCTCTCTCTCTCTCTCTCTCTCTCTCTCTCTCTCTCTCTCTCTCTCTCTCTCTCTCTCTCTCTCTCTCTCTCTCTCTATCTATCTCTCCTCCTCTCTCCTCTCTCCTCCTCTCTCTCTCCTCCATCTCTCTCTCCTCCTCTCTCCTCCTCTCTCTCCTCTCTCCTCCTCTCTCTCCTCCTCTCTCTCTCTCTCCTCCTCTCTCCTCAGAGTTGGAATTACCGTTCCTTATGTGCTCATACATATTTTCTTTTACAGACGACCAGCTTTCCCCTTTCAGACTGACACCCCCCATTTATACTAATGTCACTGTCCACCATGACCGATGGATGGATGGATGGATGGATGGATGGATGGATGGATGGATGGATGGATGGATGGATGGATGGATGGATGGATGGATGGATGGATGGATGGATGGATGGATGGATGGATGGATGGATGGATGGATGGATGGATGGATGGATGGATGGATGGATGGATGGATGGATGGATGGATGGATGGATGGATGGATGGATGGATGGATGGATGGATGGATGGATGGATGGATGGATGGATAGATAGATAGATAGATAGATAGATAGATAGATAGATAGATAGATAGATAGATAGATAGATAGATAGATAGATAGATAGATAGATAGATAGATAGATAGATAGATAGATAGATAGATAGATAGATAGATAGATAGATAGATAGATAGATAGATAGATAGATAGATAGATAGATAGATAGATAGATAGATAGATAGATAGATAGATAGATAGATAGATAGATAGATAGATAGATAGATAGATAGATAGATAGACAGGGATGCAAACCGTAGTCTGGCTTTTTTATGGCGGTTTTGGAGCAGTGGCTTCTTCCTTGCTGAGCGGCCTTTCAGGTTATGTTGATATAGGACTCGTTTTACTGTGGATATACATACTTTTGTACCTGTTTCCTCGAGCATCTTCACAAGGTCCTTTGCTGTTGTTCTGTGATTGTACGTTCTGTGTACAAAGTACATTTATCTCTAGGAGACAGAACGTGTCTCCTTCCTGAGCGGTATGACGGCTGCGTGGTCCCAAGGTGTTTATACTTGCGCACTATTGTTGGTACAGATGAACGTGGTACCTTCAGGCTTTGGAAATTGCTCCCAAGACTGAACCAGACTTGTGGAGGTCCACATTGTTTTCCGGAGGTCTTGGCTGATTTCCTGAGCTTGAAGGTAGGCCTTGAAATACATCCACAGGTACACCTCTTGTAACCTCTTATTTATCTATTAAAGTATTTTACTCAATTACTTTGATCACTGATGATCTCACCCGTGATGTAATGAATTGTAAATATTAATTGCTATTAGATCATTCATATTATGGTTTCTGCCGGGAGTTAGCTAAATATGACCAATATGGTCACTCTTTCCTCTGTTAGCGCTACAAGCCTACATTTTCCGGTTTGGATGAGAATTGTGTTATTGCTACTTAGATGTATAGACAGAGTAACATAGAGATGTATAGACAGAGTAACGTAGAGATGTATAGACAGAGTAACGTTGTAGCATAGAGATGTATAGACAGAGTAACGTTGTAGCATAGAGATGTATAGACAGAGTAACGTTGTAGCATAGAGATGTATAGACAGAGCAACGTTGTAGCTGTCTCAAGGATTCTGCCCGTCGCTCACAGATGCCACAATGGAGACTTCCAGCAATTGCGCTATGCTTACGATATGCTAACTTCAATTATCTCCAAACTGCAGGCAGAGACATAACAATTGTATCCATGCGTTAATCTGACTCTGGGTATGTAGATAAACAACCTACAGTAAATCTCACAGTATCCTTGAAGGTCATCAACAGCAGAAGACAAGACACTTTCAGACACACTCACCTCTCTTACCAAGGACATTACAGACTGCATTATCCTCTCTACCCTATCTGAGCAATCCTACCTCCACACATCCACATGACGACAGAGCAACACATTCACTGCTCACAGTCACATCGTCACAGAGATGGCCTCAGAAGCGTGCAGTGATTCAGCCCTGAGCCGTAGAGATAACATCTCCACACAAACAACAGACACCATCAGTCTGTTAATATCCTCTCCCCCAGAACAACCCTCTATGATAACCACTGTTACACTACACATCAGTCTGTTAATATCCTCTCCCCCAGAACAACCCTCTATGATAACCACTGTTACACTGAGCTGAGCCAGACATCAGTAGAATGGGGTATGAAGCAAGGCCTCCACCAGAGGGCCAATAACAGAGAGTGTTGAGATGGGTCCTGTTAGTTCCTGTTCATACACACACTGCTCATCTCCTAGCGTCTAAGATATGGAAACAAGGCCAGAACAGTCTTCCAGCTCTGTGAGAGAGGGGGGTGTTTTAGTTGAAACCCAGTGGAGGCTCTCTTTGTCTGACACAGTCAGTGTTGGTTTATTGATGAATGAGTGTTCTGGAACTAGAATACCCTGGAGAGGAGAGGAGAGGAGAGGAGAGGAGAGGAGAGGAGAGGAGAGGAGAGGAGAGGAGAGGAGAGGAGAGGAGAGGAGAGGAGAGGAGAGGAGAGGAGAGGAGAGGAGAGGAGAGGAGATAATTAAATTATGTAGGCCTGTGTCTTCTGAGGTGATATACTGGGGAAAAACACAACTATTTTTCCTGTTCAATTATCTATCTCTCGATCACACTCTAGCTCGGTCTCTCCACCTCTCCACCTTTCCCTCCCCCCCCTCCCTCTATTCTCTCCCTCCCTCCCTCCCTCTTTTCTCTCTCTCCCTCCCTCCCTCCCTCCCTCTTTTCTCTCTCTCCCTCCCTCCCTCCCTCCCTCTTTTCTCTCTCTCCCTCCCTCTCTCTTTTCGCTCTCTCCCTCCCTCCCTCTTTTCTCTCTCTCCCTCTCTCCCTCACTCCCTCCCTTCCTCTCTCCCTCTATTCTCTCCCTCCCTCCCTCTTTTCCCTCCCTCCCTCCCTCCCTCTCTCTCTCTCTCTCTCTCTCCCTCCCTCCCTCCCTCCCTCTTTTCTCTCTCTCTCTACCTCTCTCTGTCTATCCCTCTTTCCACTTTTCTTTCTCTCTCTCTTGTCCCTCTTCACCCTTTCACCTCTTTCTCACTCTCTTTTGTTCTCTCTCTCTCTACTGGGGAAAAACACAACTATTTTTCCTGTTCAATTATCTATCTCTCGATCACACTCTAGCTCGGTCTCTCCACCTCTCCACTTTTCCCTCCCTCCCTCCCTCCCTCCCTCCCTCCCTCCCTCCCTCCCTCCCTCCCTCCCTCCCTCCCTCCCTCCCTCTTTTCTCTCTCTCCCTCCCTCCCTCCCTCCCTCTCTCCCTCTATTCTCTCCCTGTTCAATTCGGTCCCTCCCTCTTTTCTCTCTCTCCCTCCCTCCCTCCCTCCCTCCCTCCCTCTTTTCCCTCCCTCCCTCTTTTCTCTCTCTCCCTCCCTCCCTCCCTCCCTCTTTTCCCTCCCTCCCTCTTTTCTCTCTCTCCCTCCCTCCCTCCCTCCCTCTTTTCCCTCCCTCCCTCCCTCTTTTCTCTCTCTCCCTCCCTCCCTCCCTCCCTCTTTTCTCTCTCTCTCTACCTCTCTCTGTCTATCCCTCTTTCCACTTTTCTTTCTCTCTCTCTTGTCCCTCTTCACCCTTTCACCTCTTTCTCACTCTCTTTTGTTCTCTCTCTCTCTTAATCTCAATCTCTCTCTCTAACCTTCCATCTCTCCACTTTTCTCTCTCCCTCTTCAACTTCCACTCCATCCCTCTCAATC
>JAKYLM010000280.1:0-52500 GCA_023634145.1 Thymallus thymallus
CTGTTGTATTGTTGGTTAAGGGCTTGTTAGTAAGCATTTCACTGTAAGGTCCACACCTGTTGTATTGTTGGTTAAGGGCTTGTTAGTAAGCATTTCACTGTAAGGTCTACACCTGTTGTATTGTTGGTTAAGGGCTTGTTAGTAAGCATTTCACTGTAAGGTCTACACCTGTTGTATTGTTGGTTAAGGGCTTGTTAGTAAGCATTTCACTGTAAGGTCTACACCTGTTGTATTGTTGGTTAAGGGCTTGTTAGTAAGCATTTCACTGTAAGGTCTACACCTGTTGTATTGTTGGTTAAGGGCTTGTTAGTAAGCATTTCACTGTAAGGTCTACACCTGTTGTATTGTTGGTTAAGGGCTTGTTAGTAAGCATTTCACTGTAAGGTCTACACCTGTTGTATTGTTGGTTAAGGGCTTGTAATTAAGCATTTCACTGTAAGATCTAAACCTGTTGTATTGCTGGTTAAGGTCTTGTTAATAAGCATTTCACTGTAAGGTCTACACCTGTTGTATTGTTGGTTAAGGGCTTGTTAGTAAGCATTTCACTGTAAGGTCTACACCTGTTGTATTGTTGGTTAAGGGCTTGTTAGTAAGCATTTCACTGTAAGGTCTACACCTGTTGTATTGTTGGTTAAGGGCTTGTTAGTAAGCATTTCACTGTAAGGTCTACACCTGTTGTATTGTTGGTTAAGGGCTTGTTAGTAAGCATTTCACTGTAAGGTCTACACCTGTTGTATTGTTGGTTAAGGGCTTGTTAGTAAGCATTTCACTGTAAGGTCTACACCTGTTGTATTGTTGGTTAAGGGCTTGTTAGTAAGCATTTCACTGTAAGGTCCACACCTGTTGTATTGTTGGTTAAGGGCTTGTTAGTAAGCATTTCACTGTAAGGTCTACACCTGTTGTATTGTTGGTTAAGGGCTTGTTAGTAAGCATTTCACTGTAAGGTCTACACCTGTTGTATTGTTGGTTAAGGGCTTGTTAGTAAGCATTTCACTGTAAGGTCTACACCTGTTGTATTGTTGGTTAAGGGCTTGTAATTAAGCATTTCACTGTAAGATCTAAACCTGTTGTATTGCTGGTTAAGGTCTTGTTAATAAGCATTTCACTGTAAGGTCTACACCTGTTGTATTGTTGGTTAAGGGCTTGTTAGTAAGCATTTCACTGTAAGGTCTACACCTGTTGTATTGTTGGTTAAGGGCTTGTAATTAAGCATTTCACTGTAAGATCTAAACCTGTTGTATTGCTGGTTAAGGGCTTGTTAATAAGCATTTCACTGTAAAGTCTACACCTGTTGTATTGTTGGTTAAGGGCTTGTTAGTAAGCATTTCACTGTAAGGTCTACACCTGTTGTATTGTTGGTTAAGGGCTTGTTAGTAATCATTTCACTGTAAGGTCTACACCTGTTGTATTGTTGGTTAAGGGCTTGTTAGTAAACATTTCACTGTAAGGTCTACACCTGTTGTATTGTTGGTTAAGGGCTTGTTAGTAAGCATTTCACTGTAAGGTCTACACCTGTTGTATTGTTGGTTAAGGGCTTGTTAGTAAGCATTTCACTGTAAGGTCTACACCTGTTGTATTGTTGGTTAAGGGCTTGTTAGTAAGCATTTTACTGTAAGGTCTACACCTGTTGTATTGTTGGTTAAGGGCTTGTTAGTAAGCATTTCACTGTAAGGTCTACACCTGTTGTATTGTTGGTTAAGGGCTTGTTAGTAAGCATTTCACTGTAAGGTCTACACCTGTTGTATTGTTGGTTAAGGGCTTGTTAGTAAGCATTTCACTGTAAGGTCCACACCTGTTGTATTGTTGGTTAAGGGCTTGTTAGTAAGCATTTCACTGTAAGGTCCACACCTGTTGTATTGTTGGTTAAGGGCTTGTTAGTAAGCATTTCACTGTAAGGTCCACACCTGTTGTATTGTTGGTTAAGGGCTTGTTAGTAAGCATTTCACTGTAAGGTCTACACCTGTTGTATTGTTGGTTAAGGGCTTGTTAGTAAGCATTTCACTGTAAGGTCCACACCTGTTGTATTGTTGGTTAAGGGCTTGTTAGTAAGCATTTCACTGTAAGGTCCACACCTGTTGTATTGTTGGTTAAGGGCTTGTTAGTAAGCATTTCACTGTAAGGTCTACACCTGTTGTATTGTTGGTTAAGGGCTTGTTAGTAAGCATTTCACTGTAAGGTCTACACCTGTTGTATTGTTGGTTAAGGGCTTGTTAGTAAGCATTTCACTGTAAGGTCTACACCTGTTGTATTGTTGGTTAAGGGCTTGTTAGTAAGCATTTCACTGTAAGGTCTACACCTGTTGTATTGTTGGTTAAGGGCTTGTTAGTAAGCATTTCACTGTAAGGTCCACACCTGTTGTATTGTTGGTTAAGGGCTTGTTAGTAAGCATTTCACTGTAAGGTCCACACCTGTTGTATTGTTGGTTAAGGGCTTGTTAGTAAACATTTCACTGTAAGGTCTACACCTGTTGTATTGTTGGTTAAGGGCTTGTTAGTAAGCATTTCACTGTAAGGTCTACACCTGTTGTATTGTTGGTTAAGGGCTTGTTAGTAAACATTTCACTGTAAGGTCTACACCTGTTGTATTGTTGGTTAAGGGCTTGTTAGTAAGCATTTCACTGTAAGGTCTACACCTGTTGTATTGTTGGTTAAGGGCTTGTTAGTAAGCATTTCACTGTAAGGTCTACACCTGTTGTATTGTTGGTTAAGGGCTTGTTAGTAAGCATTTCACTGTAAGTTCTACACCTGTTGTATTGTTGGTTAAGGGCTTGTAATTAAGCATTTCACTGTAAGATCTAAACCTGTTGTATTGCTGGTTAAGGTCTTGTTAATAAGCATTTCACTGTAAGGTCTACACCTGTTGTATTGCTGGTTAAGGGCTTGTTAGTAAGCATTTCACTGTAAGGTCTACACCTGTTGTATTGTTGGTTAAGGGCTTGTTAGTAAGCATTTCACTGTAAGGTCTACACCTGTTGTATTGTTGGTTAAGGGCTTGTTAGTAAGCATTTCACTGTAAGGTCTACACCTGTTGTATTGTTGGTTAAGGGCTTGTTAGTAAGCATTTCACTGTAAGGTCCACACCTGTTGTATTGTTGGTTAAGGGCTTGTTAGTAAGCATTTCACTGTAAGGTCTACACCTGTTGTATTGTTGGTTAAGGGCTTGTTAGTAAGCATTTCACTGTAAGGTCTACACCTGTTGTATTGTTGGTTAAGGGCTTGTTAGTAAGCATTTCACTGTAAGGTCTACACCTGTTGTATTGTTGGTTAAGGGCTTGTTAGTAAGCATTTCACTGTAAGGTCTACACCTGTTGTATTGTTGGTTAAGGGCTTGTTAGTAAGCATTTCACTGTAAGGTCCACACCTGTTGTATTGTTGGTTAAGGGCTTGTTAGTAAGCATTTCACTGTAAGGTCTACACCTGTTGTATTGTTGGTTAAGGGCTTGTTAGTAAGCATTTCACTGTAAGGTCTACACCTGTTGTATTGTTGGTTAAGGGCTTGTTAGTAAGCATTTCACTGTAAGGTCTACACCTGTTGTATTGTTGGTTAAGGGCTTGTTAGTAAGCATTTCACTGTAAGGTCTACACCTGTTGTATTGTTGGTTAAGGGCTTGTTAGTAAGCATTTCACTGTAAGGTCTACACCTGTTGTATTGTTGGTTAAGGGCTTGTTAGTAAGCATTTCACTGTAAGGTCTACACCTGTTGTATTGTTGGTTAAGGGCTTGTTAGTAAGCATTTCACTGTAAGGTCTACACCTGTTGTATTGTTGGTTAAGGGCTTGTAATTAAGCATTTCACTGTAAGATCTAAACCTGTTGTATTGCTGGTTAAGGTCTTGTTAATAAGCATTTCACTGTAAGGTCTACACCTGTTGTATTGTTGGTTAAGGGCTTGTTAGTAAGCATTTCACTGTAAGGTCTACACCTGTTGTATTGTTGGTTAAGGGCTTGTTAGTAAGCATTTCACTGTAAGGTCTACACCTGTTGTATTGTTGGTTAAGGGCTTGTTAGTAAGCATTTCACTGTAAGGTCTACACCTGTTGTATTGTTGGTTAAGGGCTTGTTAGTAAGCATTTCACTGTAAGGTCTACACCTGTTGTATTGTTGGTTAAGGGCTTGTTAGTAAGCATTTCACTGTAAGGTCTACACCTGTTGTATTGTTGGTTAAGGGCTTGTTAGTAAGCATTTCACTGTAAGGTCTACACCTGTTGTATTGTTGGTTAAGGGCTTGTTAGTAAGCATTTCACTGTAAGGTCCACACCTGTTGTATTGTTGGTTAAGGGCTTGTTAGTAAGCATTTCACTGTAAGGTCTACACCTGTTGTATTGTTGGTTAAGGGCTTGTTAGTAAGCATTTCACTGTAAGGTCTACACCTGTTGTATTGTTGGTTAAGGGCTTGTTAGTAAGCATTTCACTGTAAGGTCTACACCTGTTGTATTGTTGGTTAAGGGCTTGTAATTAAGCATTTCACTGTAAGATCTAAACCTGTTGTATTGCTGGTTAAGGTCTTGTTAATAAGCATTTCACTGTAAGGTCTACACCTGTTGTATTGTTGGTTAAGGGCTTGTTAGTAAGCATTTCACTGTAAGGTCTACACCTGTTGTATTGTTGGTTAAGGGCTTGTAATTAAGCATTTCACTGTAAGATCTAAACCTGTTGTATTGCTGGTTAAGGGCTTGTTAATAAGCATTTCACTGTAAAGTCTACACCTGTTGTATTGTTGGTTAAGGGCTTGTTAGTAAGCATTTCACTGTAAGGTCTACACCTGTTGTATTGTTGGTTAAGGGCTTGTTAGTAATCATTTCACTGTAAGGTCTACACCTGTTGTATTGTTGGTTAAGGGCTTGTTAGTAAACATTTCACTGTAAGGTCTACACCTGTTGTATTGTTGGTTAAGGGCTTGTTAGTAAGCATTTCACTGTAAGGTCTACACCTGTTGTATTGTTGGTTAAGGGCTTGTTAGTAAGCATTTCACTGTAAGGTCTACACCTGTTGTATTGTTGGTTAAGGGCTTGTTAGTAAGCATTTTACTGTAAGGTCTACACCTGTTGTATTGTTGGTTAAGGGCTTGTTAGTAAGCATTTCACTGTAAGGTCTACACCTGTTGTATTGTTGGTTAAGGGCTTGTTAGTAAGCATTTTACTGTAAGGTCTACACCTGTTGTATTGTTGGTTAAGGGCTTGTTAGTAAGCATTTCACTGTAAGGTCTACACCTGTTGTATTGTTGGTTAAGGGCTTGTTAGTAAGCATTTCACTGTAAGGTCTACACCTGTTGTATTGTTGGTTAAGGGCTTGTTAGTAAGCATTTCACTGTAAGGTCCACACCTGTTGTATTGTTGGTTAAGGGCTTGTTAGTAAGCATTTCACTGTAAGGTCCACACCTGTTGTATTGTTGGTTAAGGGCTTGTTAGTAAGCATTTCACTGTAAGGTCCACACCTGTTGTATTGTTGGTTAAGGGCTTGTTAGTAAGCATTTCACTGTAAGGTCTACACCTGTTGTATTGTTGGTTAAGGGCTTGTTAGTAAGCATTTCACTGTAAGGTCTACACCTGTTGTATTGTTGGTTAAGGGCTTGTTAGTAAGCATTTCACTGTAAGGTCTACACCTGTTGTATTGTTGGTTAAGGGCTTGTTAGTAAGCATTTCACTGTAAGGTCTACACCTGTTGTATTGTTGGTTAAGGGCTTGTTAGTAAGCATTTCACTGTAAGGTCTACACCTGTTGTATTGTTGGTTAAGGGCTTGTTAGTAAGCATTTCACTGTAAGGTCTACACCTGTTGTATTGTTGGTTAAGGGCTTGTTAGTAAGCATTTCACTGTAAGGTCTACACCTGTTGTATTGTTGGTTAAGGGCTTGTTAGTAAGCATTTCACTGTAAGGTCCACACCTGTTGTATTGTTGGTTAAGGGCTTGTTAGTAAGCATTTCACTGTAAGGTCCACACCTGTTGTATTGTTGGTTAAGGGCTTGTTAGTAAGCATTTCACTGTAAGGTCCACACCTGTTGTATTGTTGGTTAAGGGCTTGTTAGTAAGCATTTCACTGTAAGGTCCACACCTGTTGTATTGTTGGTTAAGGGCTTGTTAGTAAACATTTCACTGTAAGGTCTACACCTGTTGTATTGTTGGTTAAGGGCTTGTTAGTAAGCATTTCACTGTAAGGTCTACACCTGTTGTATTGTTGGTTAAGGGCTTGTTAGTAAACATTTCACTGTAAGGTCTACACCTGTTGTATTGTTGGTTAAGGGCTTGTTAGTAAGCATTTCACTGTAAGGTCTACACCTGTTGTATTGTTGGTTAAGGGCTTGTTAGTAAGCATTTCACTGTAAGGTCTACACCTGTTGTATTGTTGGTTAAGGGCTTGTTAGTAAGCATTTCACTGTAAGTTCTACACCTGTTGTATTGTTGGTTAAGGGCTTGTAATTAAGCATTTCACTGTAAGATCTAAACCTGTTGTATTGCTGGTTAAGGTCTTGTTAATAAGCATTTCACTGTAAGGTCTACACCTGTTGTATTGCTGGTTAAGGGCTTGTTAGTAAGCATTTCACTGTAAGGTCTACACCTGTTGTATTGTTGGTTAAGGGCTTGTTAGTAAGCATTTCACTGTAAGGTCTACACCTGTTGTATTGTTGGTTAAGGGCTTGTTAGTAAGCATTTCACTGTAAGGTCTACACCTGTTGTATTGTTGGTTAAGGGCTTGTTAGTAAGCATTTCACTGTAAGGTCTACACCTGTTGTATTGTTGGTTAAGGGCTTGTTAGTAAGCATTTCACTGTAAGGTCCACACCTGTTGTATTGTTGGTTAAGGGCTTGTTAGTAAGCATTTCACTGTAAGGTCTACACCTGTTGTATTGTTGGTTAAGGGCTTGTTAGTAAGCATTTCACTGTAAGGTCTACACCTGTTGTATTGTTGGTTAAGGGCTTGTTAGTAAGCATTTCACTGTAAGGTCTACACCTGTTGTATTGTTGGTTAAGGGCTTGTTAGTAAGCATTTCACTGTAAGGTCTACACCTGTTGTATTGTTGGTTAAGGGCTTGTTAGTAAGAATTTCACTGTAAGGTCTACACCTGTTGTATTGTTGGTTAAGGGCTTGTTAGTAAGCATTTCACTGTAAGGTCTACACCTGTTGTATTGTTGATTAAGGGCTTGTAATTAAGCATTTCACTGTAAGATCTAAACCTGTTGTATTGCTGGTTAAGGTCTTGTTAATAAGCATTTCACTGTAAGGTCTACACCTGTTGTATTGTTGGTTAAGGGCTTGTTAGTAAGCATTTCACTGTAAGGTCTACACCTGTTGTATTGTTGGTTAAGGGCTTGTTAGTAAGCATTTCACTGTAAGGTCTACACCTGTTGTATTGTTGGTTAAGGGCTTGTTAGTAAGCATTTCACTGTAAGGTCTACATCTGTTGTATTGTTGGTTAAGGGCTTGTTAGTAAGCATTTCACTGTAAGGTCCACACCTGTTGTATTGTTGGTTAAGGGCTTGTTAGTAAGCATTTCACTGTAAGGTCTACACCTGTTGTATTGTTGGTTAAGGGCTTGTTAGTAAGCATTTCACTGTAAGGTCTACACCTGTTGTATTGTTGGTTAAGGGCTTGTTAGTAAGCATTTCACTGTAAGGTCCACACCTGTTGTATTGTTGGTTAAGGGCTTGTTAGTAAGCATTTCACTGTAAGGTCCACACCTGTTGTATTGTTGGTTAAGGGCTTGTTAGTAAGCATTTCACTGTAAGGTCTACACCTGTTGTATTGTTGGTTAAGGGCTTGTTAGTAAGCATTTCACTGTAAGGTCTACACCTGTTGTATTGTTGGTTAAGGGCTTGTTAGTAAACATTTCACTGTAAGGTCTACACCTGTTGTATTGTTGGTTAAGGGCTTGTTAGTAAGCATTTCACTGTAAGGTCTACACCTGTTGTATTGTTGGTTAAGGGCTTGTTAGTAAGCATTTCACTGTAAGGTCTACACCTGTTGTATTGTTGGTTAAGGGCTTGTTAGTAAGCATTTCACTGTAAGGTCTACACCTGTTGTATTGTTGGTTAAGGGCTTGTTAGTAAGCATTTCACTGTAAGGTCTACACCTGTTGTATTGTTGGTTAAGGGCTTGTAATTAAGCATTTCACTGTAAGATCTAAACCTGTTGTATTGCTGGTTAAGGGCTTGTTAATAAGCATTTCACTGTAAAGTCTACACCTGTTGTATTGTTGGTTAAGGGCTTGTTAGTAAGCATTTCACTGTAAGGTCTACACCTGTTGTATTGTTGGTTAAGGGCTTGTTAGTAAGCATTTCACTGTAAGGTCTACACCTGTTGTATTGTTGGTTAAGGGCTTGTTAGTAAGCATTTCACTGTAAGGTCTACACCTGTTGTATTGTTGGTTAAGGGCTTGTTAGTAAGCATTTCACTGTAAGGTCCACACCTGTTGTATTGTTGGTTAAGGGCTTGTTAGTAAGCATTTCACTGTAAGGTCCACACCTGTTGTATTGTTGGTTAAGGGCTTGTTAGTAAGCATTTCACTGTAAGGTCCACACCTGTTGTATTGTTGGTTAAGGGCTTGTTAGTAAGCATTTCACTGTAAGGTCCACACCTGTTGTATTGTTGGTTAAGGGCTTGTTAGTAAACATTTCACTGTAAGGTCTACACCTGTTGTATTGTTGGTTAAGGGCTTGTTAGTAAGCATTTCACTGTAAGGTCTACACCTGTTGTATTGTTGGTTAAGGGCTTGTTAGTAAACATTTCACTGTAAGGTCTACACCTGTTGTATTGTTGGTTAAGGGCTTGTTAGTAAGCATTTCACTGTAAGGTCTACACCTGTTGTATTGTTGGTTAAGGGCTTGTTAGTAAGCATTTCACTGTAAGGTCTACACCTGTTGTATTGTTGGTTAAGGGCTTGTTAGTAAGCATTTCACTGTAAGTTCTACACCTGTTGTATTGTTGGTTAAGGGCTTGTAATTAAGCATTTCACTGTAAGATCTAAACCTGTTGTATTGCTGGTTAAGGTCTTGTTAATAAGCATTTCACTGTAAGGTCTACACCTGTTGTATTGCTGGTTAAGGGCTTGTTAGTAAGCATTTCACTGTAAGGTCTACACCTGTTGTATTGTTGGTTAAGGGCTTGTTAGTAAGCATTTCACTGTAAGGTCTACACCTGTTGTATTGTTGGTTAAGGGCTTGTTAGTAAGCATTTCACTGTAAGGTCTACACCTGTTGTATTGTTGGTTAAGGGCTTGTTAGTAAGCATTTCACTGTAAGGTCTACACCTGTTGTATTGTTGGTTAAGGGCTTGTTAGTAAGCATTTCACTGTAAGGTCCACACCTGTTGTATTGTTGGTTAAGGGCTTGTTAGTAAGCATTTCACTGTAAGGTCTACACCTGTTGTATTGTTGGTTAAGGGCTTGTTAGTAAGCATTTCACTGTAAGGTCTACACCTGTTGTATTGTTGGTTAAGGGCTTGTTAGTAAGCATTTCACTGTAAGGTCTACACCTGTTGTATTGTTGGTTAAGGGCTTGTTAGTAAGCATTTCACTGTAAGGTCTACACCTGTTGTATTGTTGGTTAAGGGCTTGTTAGTAAGAATTTCACTGTAAGGTCTACACCTGTTGTATTGTTGGTTAAGGGCTTGTTAGTAAGCATTTCACTGTAAGGTCTACACCTGTTGTATTGTTGATTAAGGGCTTGTAATTAAGCATTTCACTGTAAGATCTAAACCTGTTGTATTGCTGGTTAAGGTCTTGTTAATAAGCATTTCACTGTAAGGTCTACACCTGTTGTATTGTTGGTTAAGGGCTTGTTAGTAAGCATTTCACTGTAAGGTCTACACCTGTTGTATTGTTGGTTAAGGGCTTGTTAGTAAGCATTTCACTGTAAGGTCTACACCTGTTGTATTGTTGGTTAAGGGCTTGTTAGTAAGCATTTCACTGTAAGGTCTACACCTGTTGTATTGTTGGTTAAGGGCTTGTTAGTAAGCATTTCACTGTAAGGTCCACACCTGTTGTATTGTTGGTTAAGGGCTTGTTAGTAAGCATTTCACTGTAAGGTCTACACCTGTTGTATTGTTGGTTAAGGGCTTGTTAGTAAGCATTTCACTGTAAGGTCTACACCTGTTGTATTGTTGGTTAAGGGCTTGTTAGTAAGCATTTCACTGTAAGGTCCACACCTGTTGTATTGTTGGTTAAGGGCTTGTTAGTAAGCATTTCACTGTAAGGTCCACACCTGTTGTATTGTTGGTTAAGGGCTTGTTAGTAAGCATTTCACTGTAAGGTCTACACCTGTTGTATTGTTGGTTAAGGGCTTGTTAGTAAGCATTTCACTGTAAGGTCTACACCTGTTGTATTGTTGGTTAAGGGCTTGTTAGTAAACATTTCACTGTAAGGTCTACACCTGTTGTATTGTTGGTTAAGGGCTTGTTAGTAAGCATTTCACTGTAAGGTCTACACCTGTTGTATTGTTGGTTAAGGGCTTGTTAGTAAGCATTTCACTGTAAGGTCTACACCTGTTGTATTGTTGGTTAAGGGCTTGTTAGTAAGCATTTCACTGTAAGGTCTACACCTGTTGTATTGTTGGTTAAGGGCTTGTTAGTAAGCATTTCACTGTAAGGTCTACACCTGTTGTATTGTTGGTTAAGGGCTTGTAATTAAGCATTTCACTGTAAGATCTAAACCTGTTGTATTGCTGGTTAAGGGCTTGTTAATAAGCATTTCACTGTAAAGTCTACACCTGTTGTATTGTTGGTTAA
Organism: Thymallus thymallus; assembly: GCA_023634145.1. Classification (NCBI taxonomy): domain Eukaryota; kingdom Metazoa; phylum Chordata; class Actinopteri; order Salmoniformes; family Salmonidae; genus Thymallus; species Thymallus thymallus. Next base: position 10,716 of record JAKYLM010000280.1, read on the forward strand.
GGGCTTGTTAGTAAGCATTTCACTGTAAGGTCTACACCTGTTGTATTGTTGGTTAAGGGCTTGTTAGTAAGCATTTCACTGTAAGGTCTACACCTGTTGTATTGTTGGTTAAGGGCTTGTTAGTAAGCATTTCACTGTAAGGTCTACACCTGTTGTATTGTTGGTTAAGGGCTTGTTAGTAAGCATTTCACTGTAAGGTCCACACCTGTTGTATTGTTGGTTAAGGGCTTGTTAGTAAGCATTTCACTGTAAGGTCTACACCTGTTGTATTGTTGGTTAAGGGCTTGTTAGTAATCATTTCACTGTAAGGTCTACACCTGTTGTATTGTTGGTTAAGGGCTTGTTAGTAAACATTTCACTGTAAGGTCTACACCTGTTGTATTGTTGGTTAAGGGCTTGTTAGTAAGCATTTCACTGTAAGGTCCACACCTGTTGTATTGTTGGTTAAGGGCTTGTTAGTAAGCATTTCACTGTAAGGTCTACACCTGTTGTATTGTTGGTTAAGGGCTTGTTAGTAAGCATTTCACTGTAAGGTCCACACCTGTTGTATTGTTGGTTAAGGGCTTGTTAGTAAGCATTTCACTGTAAGGTCTACACCTGTTGTATTGTTGGTTAAGGGCTTGTTAGTAAGCATTTCACTGTAAGGTCTACACCTGTTGTATTGTTGGTTAAGGGCTTGTTAGTAAGCATTTCACTGTAAGGTCTACACCTGTTGTATTGTTGGTTAAGGGCTTGTTAGTAAGCATTTCACTGTAAGGTCTACACCTGTTGTATTGTTGGTTAAGGGCTTGTTAGTAAGCATTTCACTGTAAGGTCTACACCTGTTGTATTGTTGGTTAAGGGCTTGTTAGTAAACATTTCACTGTAAGGTCTACACCTGTTGTATTGTTGGTTAAGGGCTTGTTAGTAAGCATTTCACTGTAAGGTCTACACCTGTTGTATTGTTGGTTAAGGGCTTGTTAGTAAGCATTTCACTGTAAGGTCTACACCTGTTGTATTGTTGGTTAAGGGCTTGTTAGTAAACATTTCACTGTAAGGTCTACACCTGTTGTATTGTTGGTTAAGGGCTTGTTAGTAAGCATTTCACTGTAAGGTCTACACCTGTTGTATTGTTGGTTAAGGGCTTGTTAGTAAGCATTTCACTGTAAGGTCTACACCTGTTGTATTGTTGGTTAAGGGCTTGTTAGTAAGCATTTCACTGTAAGGTCTACACCTGTTGTATTGTTGGTTAAGGTCTTGTAAGTAAGCATTTCACTGTAAGGTCTACACCTGTTGTATTGTTGGTTAAGGGCCTGTTAGTAAGCATTTCACTGTAAGGTCTACACCTGTTGTATAGTTGGTTAAAGGCTTGTTAGTAAGCATTTCACTGTAAGGTCTACACCTGTTGTATTTGGCGCATGTGACAAATAACATTGGATTTGATTTATTTAGGTTACATAGAGTTAATAATAATAATAATTTTATTTGTAATGCACTTTACATTTGGATCAAATCTCAAAGTGCTACAGTTAAGATCATAAAAGCATGGTAAAAAAAAAATCAATATAAAATACATCTCTCCGTTCAACCAGTTGTAGTTAGAGGAGTGAGAAGTTCTTTCAGATAGGGGGGGGGGGCATTTCCGTAGATGCACTGGTGGGTAAGAAAGGCGACCTTATATTCAATCCTGGCAGAAACAGGAAGCCAGTGAAGTGAATGAAGAATGGGTGTGATGTGGTCGTATTTTCGCACTCTCATCAAGATCCTTGCAGCACTATTCTGAACATACTGCAGTCTCTGCAGGCTTTTGTTAGGGATCCCGATGAGAAGTGCATTACAGTAGTCCAGTCTGGAGGAGATAAAGGCGTGGACCAGTATTTCAGCATCTGCTAAGGTGAGTGTGGAACGGAGTTTTGCAATATTTCTGAGATGGTAGAATGAAATCTTGCAGAGGTTTTTGATATGGGCTTCGAAGGTGAGTTGTGGGTCAAATCTTACACCAAGATTGGTGACAGTTGTGGAGAGGGGAATGTCATGACCAGAGATAGTTATACCAGATATGGAGGAAGACTGGGTTTGATGTGGAGTGCCAACAAGAATTGCGTCAGTTTTGGAGCTGTTTAACTGGAGGAAGTTTTGTTTCATCCACACCTTTATCTCCTCCAGACAGGCGGTGAGTGTTGAAGACGGAAATGATGTTGATGAAGTTGCAGAGGCATGTGTTTCCGATTTCATGTACAGTTGTGTGTCATCAGCATAGCAGTGAAATGAGACTCCATAGCGGCTAATGACATGACCGAGGGAGATGATAAAAGTGATGAAGAGAATGGGGCCAAGGACTGACCCCTGGGGGACCCCGCAGGTGACTGTGTGTTGCCGGGACCTTGCACTTCCAAGTGAAATGTACTCTGTTCTGTTAGTGAGGTATGATTTAAACCAGTTAAGAGCAGTGTTAGTGAGTCCAATGGTTTGATGTAGCCGGTTGAGGAGTATGCCATGATCCACAGTATCGAAAGCAGCAGTCAGATCGAGGAGTATGAGGAGGGATGGTGAACCAGCATCAGCTGTCATACGTAGATCGTTTGTGACTCTAACCAGGGCCGTTTCCGTGCTGTGGGCAGAGCGGAAACCAGACTGGAATTTTTCGTAAAGTTTGTTGTGTTTAAGATGATCCTGGAGGTGGGCGGCCACAACGTTTTCCAGTACTTTGGAGAGGAATGGGAGATTGGAAATAGGCCTATAATTTGCAAATACATCTGGATCAAGGGTGGGTTTTTTAAGAAGTGGTCTGATGAGCATTGCTAGGCTAAGTGTGGCTACACTCTCCAGCTCCCCTCTGTGAATGTTTGCCGGTCACAAGGACTTAATCAGTGGTTTGCAGGTCAATCCAGCCTCACTATAAACAGAACACCAAGTGTTACAAATAGAGCCCAGTGGTGCCGTCATTGTGAGCTCTCATTCTTTCTCTCTCGTTTTCTTCCTCTCTCTGTCAGTGTCCGTCCTCTCCCTTCCCCGTTGTAGTAGATCAACCTTCAGCCGTATGCTGTTCTCCCAGTGACTTTGGTTTTTGGCAGCCAGTGTGAAAGCTCCAAGGAGATCAGCTTTGTTTCTCTGCTATTCAGCACTTTGAGCTGCTGGTATTCACCTATGGATTTACAGTCCAAGTCAATTTGAAGGCAAACGTAGTAGGGTTTTACGGGCTGGAATTTGGGGTATTTTTTGGGCCTTTTGAAAAAGAAGCTCTTTGATAATAACTGATGTTGTAGTTTTGCTGTCTTATCCTTCAGCTAATCGAAGTTGTGTTAGCGTTAGCAAGGATGTTGGCTACGATGTACAGTATATTCTTCCTATAGGGCATCATTTATCTTGGTCAGTCACGCCATTCATTGAAAACATGATTTTAAAGGGTCTCATATGTCGCCTGTATAAATATTATCCTAAACCGTAGTCATTTTTCCTCACAAAGGGGTTATTCACTGCGGTGCCTGGACAGTGGAGTGGATCATGGGAAGTAGTGGAGATGGGAGGGGGTTGGGAGGGACGCAACTTCCCATCAGATCAAACCAACCCAACCCCCCTAGCAGGCCTTCATTAGTCATTATGCTAGTCACTCCCCATGTCTCGTTGCCCCCTCTGTGGCAGGAGGGTTGGGGTGTGGTAGCTGTCTGTCCCTCAGTCTCTGTCTCCCTCTCTCTCTCTCACTGTGTCGTATTGAGACATATTGGCCCTGGATAGTGCATATGTTCATTTCTAGCACTCTGGCATAAAATGTCTCTCACTTCCTGGGAGACTGCTTTAGTTTTGAGTCATGGAATTGAAAGTATGATGTATCTTAGCTAAGTGCTGGCAATCCTCCTCGACTGTGTGTTATGTAAACCTTTGGCATCTGGCACCTGCAAGTGTGTGTGTGTGTGTGTGTGTGTGTGTGTGTGTGTGTGTGTGTGTGTGTGTGTGTGTGTGTGTGTGTGTGTGTGTGTGTGATATGATATCTATATATATTATCTATTATCTATCCGTATCTATTATAGATATGATATCTATATATATTATCTATTATCTATCCGTATCTATTATAGATATGATATCTATATATATTATCTATTATCTATCCGTATCTATTATAGATATGATATCTATATATATTATCTATTATCTATCCGTATCTATTATAGATACCATATCTATATATATATTATCTATTATCTATCCGTATCTATTATAGATACCATATCTATATATATATTATCTATTATCTATCCGTATCTATTATAGATATGATATCTATATATATTATCTATTATCTATCCGTATCTATTATAGATACCATATCTATATATATTATCTATTATCTATCCGTATCTATTATAGATACCATATCTATATATATTATCTATTATCTATCCGTATCTATTATACCAAAGATGATTAGGTGAAGCATGAATATGTTAGCTACATGAAGTAGCTGAGAGAACATTTAATGTAGCCAAGGATTATAGGGTCCCCTAGGAAACACTGACCAACATTTAGGTTCCTACCCTGTCACAATAACTCCTCCCTGGCATTATCATTCGTTGTCATGTCAAACAACACTGTATTCAAAGTGCCCTCTATTAGATGCTAACTAAATAATTATAATAATAATAATTCACTTTCCATGATTCCAACAGTTCACCCAAGTGTTTTGATCTATGCAATGTCTTTTTATAGCTTTTTGCACTCCAGATATCTTGTATTTCTATACTTTTTTCATACTGCCGCTCTATGTATCATGTACCGTGTATCTGTCTTTTGTCTATCTATCTATCTATCTATCTATCTATCTATCTATCTATCTATCTATCTATCTATCTATCTATCTATCTATCTATCTATCTATCTATCTATCTATCTATCTATCTATCTATCTATCTATCTATCTATCTATCTATCTATCTATCTATCTATCTATCTATCTATCTATCTATCTAAATCGCAAGTTAAATTGCAACATTTGGTTAAAAATAAGGCCTTGATTATTTTGAGATGAAAGATAAATAATATAAATATATATATATAAATATATACACACACTGGGGGACAAAGTTTGTAATATTACTCATTCAAGGGTTTTTCTTTATTTGCACTATTTCCTACATTGTAGAATAAAAGTGAAGACATCAAAACTATGACATAACACATATGGAATCATGTAGTAACCAACAAAGTGTTAAACAAATCAACATATATTTTATATTTGAGATTTTTCAAGTAGCCACCCTTTAGCCTTATCTGTCCAGTGTCTGTGTTCTTTTGCCCGTCTTAATCTTTTATTTTTATTGGCCAGTCTGAGATATGGCTTTTTCTTTGCAACTCTGCCTAGAAGGCCAGCATCCCGGAGTCACCTCTTCACTGTTGACGTTGAGACTGGTGTTTTGTGGGTACTATTTAATGAAGCTGCCAGTTCATGACTTGTGAGGCATCTGTTTCTCAAACTAGACACTCTAATGTACTTGTCCTCTTGCTCAGTTGTGCACCGGGGCCTCCCACTCCTCTTTCTATTCTGGTTAGAGCCAGTTTGCGCTGTTCTGTGAAGGGAGTAGTATGGAATAGCCTTCATTTCTCAGAACAAGAATAGACTGACGAGTTTCAGAAGAAAGTTCTTTGTTTCTGGCCATTTTGAGCCTGTAATCGAACCCACAAATGCTGATGCTCCAGATACTCAACTAGTCTAAAGAAGGCCAGTTTTATTGCTTCTTTAATCAGCACAACAGTTTTCAGCTGTGCTAACATAATTACAAAAGGGTTTTCTAACGATCAATTAGCCTTTTAAAATGATCAACTTGGATTAGCTAACACAACGTGCCATTGGAACACAGGAGTGATGGTTGCTGATAATGGGCCTCTGTATGCCTGTGTAGATATTCCATAAAAAATCAGCCGTTTCCAGCTACAATAGTCATTTACAACATTAACAATGTCTACACTGTATTTCTGATCAATTTGATGTTATTTTAAATGGACAACAAATGTGCTTTTCTTTCAAAAACAAGGACATTTCGAAGTGACCCCAAACCTTTGAACGGTAGTGTATCTAGATGAGTTATAAGGCCTATCCAGTTCCCCAGCTCTCTGATATGGTATAGTAGGCTGTGTAGTCTGTGGACATTTTTCTCCTATGTGTGAGAAAAACCCAGCTGGCCACAAAGACCAGAGCAGAGACCCCCAGGTTACACCTCCCAGTCCCATCCACCATCCCCACTATAATGATTGGAATTCAGATTTATGTAAATGCAGTTTTGCATATGAAACCAGGCTTGACGTGCATCTGCAGGGAGATGGAAAATGCCGGGGTGAAGTTTCCCGGCAACCTGGCGGTGTCTGAGTGGTGAAGGTCAGAGGGGAAAGGTCATTGGTTATTATTGGGTGGCACCCCTGCACACAAAGCAAAGGGTTCATTGTCACAAAGACTGGGGGTGGGGGCAAGCAGTGCTGGTGTGGTGGGGGTAGTTATTGTTGCCCCAAGACAACGGAGCTATTCTTAAATCACCCTATCACAGCCTCTGTGTTTTTACCCCTGTTCTTAATATTCCACTCACAACGGCAGCCGTCATTTCAGACATACTCTACTTTAAAAGGCACTCTGTGACTGCCAGTCCAACATGACATGGGACCAGTGTTCCTCGATACTAGTCTGCGAGAGATATGAGGATTTTGGTGACAGTCGCTCAAGTTTTGTCCTGCCCCAACTTCCCCTCATCCAAACTGAAGTCATCTAAACCTGAGGCTCAGGTGCTGACAGAGTTGAAAGTAAAGCCCCTTTCTCTCTTCCCCTCGAACAACGCTCTAAAAGTTGAAACCCAGGAATCAGCCCTCTAGGCCTGATGTGCTCTTCCTGAAAACGGTGACTCATGGCTGCTTGATGACCAGGGCGGCAGGTAGCCTAGCAGTTTCGAGCGTTGGGCCACTAACCGAAAGGTCGCTGGTTCGAATACCCAAGCCGACAAGGTGAAAAACCGATGTGCCTTTGAGCAAGGCACTTAACCGTAATTTGTTCCAGGGGCGCCGCACTAATATGGCTGACCCTGTAGAACAATGGAGGCCGTCATTGTAAATAAGAATTTGTTCTTAACTGACTTGCCTAGTTAAATAAAGGCTGCTGTCCGTGGTGTGTGTGGGAGTGTGTATATCCCAGCTGGGACAGACTCACCCAGCCATCCTGTCATTGTACTGTACAGCATGCTTAGCTGGCTGTGTCCCGGGTGACCGGTCATACACATCTGCTTCCTGATGTTCTCTGCTCTATGGGATTCACTCGGGTAACTTTCGCGGACCATTTGGACTCTTTCCAGCGATGCAACAAAACCATGACCTTTTATATTTTGAACAAGTGGCCTGGGAGGAAGTGAAGTGAAGGAATGTGTGAACCTTTAGCCCTGCAACATGGTTGTTCAAACCTAATGAGGTTTAGTTCAACCACCCAAGGATAATGTCCTCTGAAATCTGAAATGGCAAGTGTAATAATTGTTGCACAAGGTCCTAGCTTGACAGATGTACATTTATTATGCATGTTTTTTTTTAGCACGGACGGCTTTGCCACTGTCAAAATTAATTTCCTTTATAATTACTATTAGGCTGTCTGCAGTAAGCATCAGCAGCTAATGTGCGGCCTAAAGAGGTCTATGTAAGGTAAGTTCCACATCCGGTGTCTTCCTCTCAAACATATTAAAATGCTTACAACATTATACAGTATGTTTATTTACGAGGCAATCTCTCAAAATTATTTTTCCTGTTTTTATTGTCTTTTGACTTTCATGTTTTAATAACTGTGCAGACGGAAGCCTAAAGCTTATTGTATTGAGTACTTATTTCCCCTAACTTTTAAGCCGGTTAGTCTGTGTTGCATCCAACTAGAATAGACTTTCCATACAGTCACAATGGGAGAGAATGCTTTCTGGATGATTATTACTGAGGACGATGTTAAAGTCAATTGAATCAAGTCAATGCATGTATCTTTTCTGTTCCCTTTGTAAAGTAAATCATTTCACTTTTTGATTACTGGGAGAACAGCATACGATTTGATTAATCGTTTTTTAAGAGTTCGGCTGTGAGGTGGTGAAGATGGTGAATGTTTATGTTGGTGATGGTGTGTTCTGGGGCTGCCCTCTGGTCTGAAATCTTAAAGCCTGGTAATAGTTGGCTGTGAGGTGGTGAAGATGGTGAATGTTTATGTTGGTGATGGTGTGTTCTGAGGCTGCACTGTGTGTGTGTGTGTTCGTGTGTGTTGTGTTTGTGTGTGTGTGTGTGTGTTCGTGTGTGTTGTGTTTGTGTGTGTGTGTGTGTGTGTGTGTCGGTCGGTCCGTCTCCTTTACCTAACCTAGAAATAGGAAACAGCTGGGTCTGTCGGATTTACATAAACACACTCATCAGACTTATTCACTATTGTTAGTGTATAGGGTGCAGGGGGGGTTTGGTGCCCTGTGCAAATCTAATTAGTCATTCCCTTTCTTTATGTAGCTTTGCCCCCTTTTGCCAGAAAAGGCAGCACTCATAGTGAAACCTCAAAAGTCCACATCATTGGTTCCTGTACAGTTAATTGTAGGTAAATGACGTCCACCTGCCGATGCTTGTAATGCTTCCACGGCTTCATCAACCTAAACCAGGTCACTTTGTTGCCACCTCTACCATCTACTCATTGGTTTTCACAAGCATTCTAACCCACATGGGTGATTGAAAGATGAATGAGGAGAGATGAATCAAAGAAAACGTACTAAAAACTAACTTGTTTTCCCCTTTTATCTGTGGCTTAATTGTCGGAGTAGAGACACTCAATGTTGTATGACTCAAAATTCGCTAAAGATCCAGCAAAAATAAAAAGGGCCATATGCAGTTCAGCTGAAATAACAACCCAATGTTTCACCCAGGACAAATGAGCTAGCAACAGCAAGCTAGCTAAATGAATGTTTCCACCCATATTAATATACAGTAGTTGGTTCACAGTAGCTTTTTGGTATTTTAACCCGCATTTCATGACAAAACTATCACTAACTACCACTCAACATGTTCACGATGGCACATGCGGATGCATGCGTGGGGACGGTTTGATCAAGGTGTCAAAGAAATTCCTCACCTAAACTGAATTCAGCACAGCAATTAAGAGCTCATGTTCAGGTGTAAACCATCCATCCAGGCCTCTGCTGAACAGCCTGGGGTCTTTGTCTCTCCCACCAGAGGCCTAAAGAGAACACGATGGATGGATGGATGGATGGATGGATGGATGGATGGATGGAGTAAATGAACAAGTGTTGGCCACACACTGGCTCCCCTGCACCTGTGTTCACTTCACGCTGGCAGCAGTGGGGGTTGCTGCGCTTCCTTCGCCGGCCACCCCACCAACCCTACTCCCGCCTAATTATAAAATGACTCACTGGACCTCAGCGCTGGGCAAGAGATTGTCAAGAAGCACAACATGCTCCACGGCTGAGGTGCAGTCAGTTTATGGGCCTATGTTCAAGACCCAACACAACCCCAACTAGATGGCAAACAGTTCCCCATAATGTTGGACAAAGCGTCGTAGTTTCACACCGTTGGACTTGTTCGAGCTACAAATGTTGTAAAGCACATGGCTTATAATGACCCGTTTCCACATTAGGTGTTAAGCTAGTTGCTGTGATGTTGTGACTAAAAGGCGTCTGCGTTGGCCTTGCAGCATTTACGGTTGTCACGAGAATTTTGCTGTCTCAATGGTTGAACTCAACTATCACTCAAACTTTGAATAATTCCCAAGAGGTTGTAAGGCTCTGGTTTAAACAAGAATTAGACAAAGCCCCAGTCTACAATAGATCAGAAGTTTATTCAGAGAGCTCTGCCCGCTCAAGTTCAGGGCACATCTTTTATACACATACGTTTCTGTCATATAACACCTCCCACTAATCATGCTTCACAATATCATTACATTCTGCAAGCATGTTTCCTGTCAGTCTAGCGATAGGTCATCTGTAGGCTAGACAGGTCATGTTTCCTGTCAGTCTAGTGACAGGTCATCTGTAGGCTAGACAGGTCATGTTTCCTGTCAGTCTAGCGATAGGTCATCTGTAGGCTAGACAGGTCATGTTTCCTGTCAGTCTAGCGACAGGTCATCTGTATGCTAGACAGGTCATGTTTCCTGTCAGTCTAGCGACAGGTCATCTGTAGGCTAGACAGGTCATGTTTCCTGTCAGTCTAGCGATAGGTCATCTGTAGGCTAGACAGGTCATGTTTCCTGTCAGTCTAGCGATAGGTCATCTGTAGGCTAGACAGGTCATGTTTCCTGTCAGTCTAGCGATAGGTCATCTGTAGGCTAGACAGGTCATGTTTCCTGTCAGTCTAGCGATAGGTCATCTGTAGGCTAGACAGGTCATGTTTCCTGTCAGTCTAGCGATAGGTCATCTGTAGGCTAAATAGGTCCTAACCGTTCCCTTCACCCTTCCTGTTATTGGTTTCAGTTGTCATCACAAGTTGTTTGTCAAGAGTTCCTCTTCTCTCCTCAAATATAGCCTGCTTTTATTGCAAACTATCAACACAATGTCCTAGTCTTAAACCTATGTAATCACATCATTGGATCATTGTCTTATCTGAATTCACACAGTTATACAATTTCAGGGTGGAACACTTTAGTCATTATCTTTAACATACATATTCCTCTATCAACGGTGATACTGCTTCTGCAGAAGTAAGGGCATTCATACTTCTTGGCTTCGTGGAGCAGCTTAGAGCTATTGAACAGAGCAGTTGTGAAGGAAGTTGTCAAGGAGGTGAGTTTGTGTTTATACAAGACCTCCCGCCCTCACCTACCGTCAACCAATCATGTCAATGTGGAGCTATACTGAGCCCTCTGCATTGTTACAAAATGTGTGAGGCGCACAGCGATGCGGTACAGAGCTCAATTTGGCCTCTGAATGCCTCCGGAGGCTCCATACGGAGCCTCAGACTACATTTTTGGATCAAGCATAAATTGTCTTTAAAGCCCTGTGAGTCTCAGCAGCCCCTGTGGCTTCTTGCTTCCTGCAACGTGTTCAGCTCGCTGGGTTTCCTGTGCTTTTGTTTTTCCTCCACTGTTCAGACTTCCCATTTAGTGCTAATTGTTAAATTGTTTAACTTGGGTCAAACATTTCAGGTAGCCTTCCACAAGCTTCCCACAATAAGTTGGGTGAACTTTGGCCCATTCCTCCTGACAGAACTGGTGTAACTGAGTCAGGTTTGTAGGCCTCCTTGCTCGCACACGCTTTTTCAGTTCTGCCCACACATTTTCTATAGGATTGAGGTCAGGGCTTTGTGATGGCCACTCCAATACCTTGACTTTGTTGTCCTTAAGCCATTTTACCACAACTTTGGAAGTATTCTTAGGGTCATTGTCCATTTGGAAGACCCATTTGCTACCAAGCTTGAACTTCCCAAACGATCTGTTCTCGTGTTTGAATTTGTTAAGCAGAGGTTCTATAAAGGTTTGGTTCTATAAAGGTTTGGTTCTGTAAAGGTTTGGTTCTATAAAGGTTTGGTTCTATAAAGGTTTGGTTCTATAAAGGTTTGGTTCAGTTAGTTAGCCAGACAGTTAGTTGTTGGTCGGAGCAGGTCTCTGGAGCAGGTCTCTGGAGCAAGTCTCTGGAGCAGGTCTCTGGAGCAGGTCTCTGGAGCAGGTCTCTGGAGCAGGTCTCTGGAGCCGGAGGACTCTTTACGGCTAGCAGGTGAAACGATGGTATGACACACCAACCCTCAACAAAAACATTGCCTGTGAGATGACAGCACAACATGAACGGAATATTAAGATGGGCTTTCTGACACGCAAAACGAAGAGACGGTGAAGTACAGTAAGGCTTGACACATTGTTTCTACAGAATGTTTAATGACAGATGGAACATTCTAGTTATGCGTTACAGTCTGAGCCTGTACCTTACAGGCTGATATCTAGTATTTACATTGAACGTCTGTACAGAGTCAATGTGAGGAGGCTATATACAGGAAGTACCAGTACAGAGTCAATGTGAGGAGGCTATATACAGGAAGTACCAGTACAGAGTCAATGTGAGGAGGCTATATACAGGAAGTACCAGTACAGAGTCAATGTGAGGAGGCTATATACAGGGGTACCAGTACAGAGTCAATGTGAGGAGGCTATATACAGGGGTACCAGTACAGAGTCAATGTGAGGAGGCTATATACAGGAAGTACCAGTACGGAGTCAATGTGAGGAGGCTATATGCAGGAAGTACCAGTACAGAGTCAATGTGAGGAGGCTATATACAGGGGTACCAGTACAGAGTCAATGTGAGGAGGCTATATACAGGAAGTACCAGTACAGAGTCAATGTGAGGAGGCTATATACAGGAAGTACCAGTACAGAGTCAATGTGAGGAGGTTATATACAGGAAGTACCAGTACAGAGTCAATGTGAGGAGGCTATATATATGGGTACCAGTACAGAGTCAATGTGTGGAGGCTATATACAGGGTTACCAGTACAGAGTCAATATGAGGAGGCTATATACAGGAAGTACCAGTACAGAGTCAATGTGAGGAGGCTATATACAGGAAGTACCGGTACAGAGTCAATGTGAGGAGGCTATATACAGGTGGTACCAGTACAGAGTCAATGTGAGGAGGCTATATACAGGTGGTACCAGTACAGAGTCAATGTGAGGAGGCTATATACAGGGGTACCAGTACAGAGTCAATGTGAGGAGGCTATATACAGGAAGTACCAGTACAGAGTCAATGTGAGGAGGCTTTATACAGGGGTACCAGTACAGAGTCAATGTGAGGAGGCTATATACAGGGGTACCAGTACAGAGTCAATGTGAGGAGGCTATATACAGGAAGTACCAGTACAGAGTCAATGTGAGGAGGCTATATACAGGAAGTACCAGTACAGAGTCAATGTGAGGAGGCTATATTCAGGGGTACCAGTACAGAGTCAATGTGAGGAGGCTATATACAGGGGTACCAGTACAGAGTCAATATGAGGAGGCTATATACAGGGGTACCAGTACAGAGTCAATGTGAGTAGGCTATTTACAGGAAGTACCAGTACAGAGTCAATGTGAGGAGGCTATATACAGGAAGTACCAGTACAGAGTCAATGTGAGGAGGCTATTTACAGGAAGTACCAGTACAGAGTCAATGTGAGGAGGCTTTATACAGGGGTACCAGTACAGAGTCAATGTGAGAGGATTTATACAGGGGTACCAGTACAGAGTCAATGTGAGAGGATTTATACAGGGGTACCAGTACAGAGTCAATGTGAGGAGGCTATTTACAGGAAGTACCAGTACAGAGTCAATGTGAGGAGGCTATATACAGGAAGTACCAGTACAGAGTCAATGTGAGGAGGCTATATACAGGAAGTACCAGTACAGAGTCAATGTGAGAGGCTTTATACAGGGGTACTTGTACAGAGTCAATGTGAGGAGGCTATATACAGGAAGTACCAGTACAGAGTCAATGTGAGGATGCTATATACAGGGGTACCAGTACAGAGTTAATGTGAGAGGCTTTATACAGGGGTACCAGTACAGAGTCAATGTGAGGAGGCTTTATATAGGGGTACCAGTACAGAGTCAATGTGAGGAGGCTATTTACAGGAAGTACCAGTACAGAGTCAATGTGAGGAGGCTTTATACAGGGGTAATGGTTAGTCGAGGTAATATGTACATGTAGGTAGAGGTAAAGTTACTATGCATAGATAATAAACAGAGAGTAACAGCAGCGTAAAAGAGGGGTTTATAGAAGCCTTTTGGACCTAGACTTGGCGCTACAGTGTGGAGTGCAATAGAGATTGCATCATCTCTGGATCTGTTGGTGCGGTATGCAAATTGGAGTGGGTCTAGGGTTTCTGGGATAATGGTGTTGATGTGAGCCATGACCAGCCTTTCAAAGAACTTCATGGCTACAGACGTGAGTGCTACGGGTCTGTAGTCATTGAGGCAGGTTACCTTAGTGTTCTTGGGCACAGGGACTATGGTGGTCTGCTTGAAACATGTTGGTATTACAGACTCAGTCAGGGACCGGATGGCTACAGAGGCAGGTTACCAGGTTACCTTAGTGTTCTTGGGCACAGGGACTATGGTGGTCTGCTTGAAACATGTTGGTATTACAGACTCAGTCAGGGACCGGATGGCTACAGGGCAGGTTACCAGGTTACCTTAGTGTTCTTGGTGGTTAAATTGAAACATGTTGGTATTACAGACTCAGTCAGGGACCGGATGGCTACAGGGCAGGTTACCAGGTTACCTTAGTGTTCTTGGTGGTCTGCTTGAAACATGTTGGTATTACAGACTCAGTCAGGGACCGGATGGCTACAGGGCAGGTTACCAGGTTACCTTAGTGTTCTTGGTGGTCAAATTGAAACATGTTGGTATTACAGACTCAGTCAGGGACCGGATGGCTACAGAGGCAGGTTACCAGGTTACCAGGTTACCTTAGTGCTCTATGGTGGTCTGCTTGAAACATGTATCCATCTTGTAATCAAAGAGAAATTAAATTAAATTATGATTTAACCAACATATAAACATGTAATGTTTTGGTCCCATGTTTTATGAGCTGAAATAAAAGTTCCCAGAAATGTTCCAAAAGTTTGTCTCTCAAATGTTGAGCACAAATGTGTTTACATCCCTGTTAGTGAGCATTTCTCCTTTGCCAAGATCATCCACCCACCTGACAGGTGTAGCATATCAAGAAGCTGATTAAACAGCATTATCATTACACAGGTGCACCTTGTGCTGGGGACAATAAAAGGCCACTCTAAAATCTGTTTTGTCACATAATACAATGTCACAGGTATCTCAAGTTTTGAGGGAGTTTGCAATTAGCATGCTGACGGCAGGAATGTCTACCAGAGCTGTTAGCATGCTGACGGCTGGAATGTCTACCAGAGCTGTTAGCATGCTGACGGCAGGAATGTCTACCAGAGCTGTTAGCATGCTGACGGCTGGAATGTCTACCAGAGCTGTTAGCATGCTGACGGCAGGAATGTCTACCAGAGCTGTTAGCATGCTGACGGCTGGAATGTCTACCAGAGCTGTTAGCATGCTGACGGCAGGAATGTCTACCAGAGCTGTTAGCATGCTGACGGCAGGAATGTCTACCAGAGCTGTTAGCATGCTGACTGCAGGAATGTCTACCAGAGCTGTTAGCATGCTGACGGCAGGAATGTCCATCAGAGCTGTTAGCATGCTGACGGCAGGAATGTCTACCAGAGCTGTTGCCAGAGAATTTAATGTTAGTTTTTCTACCATAAGTCGCCTCCAACGTCGTTTTAGAGAATTTGGCAGTACGTCCAACCGGTCTCATAACCACAGACCACGTGTAACCACGCCAGCCCAGGACAGCTGATGAAACAACCTAAGAATTTCTGCACAAATTGTCAGAAACCGTCACAGGGAAGCTCATCTGCGTGCTCGTCGTCCTCACCTGGGTCTGACTTAAGTTCGGCGTCGTACCCGACTTCAGTGTGAAAATGCTTAACCTTCAATGGCCACTGACACGCTGGTGAAGTGTGCTCTTCATGGATGAATCCCAGTTTCACCGGGCAGATGGCAGACGGCGTGTGTGGCGTTGTGTTGGTGAGCGGTTTACTGATGTCAACATTGTGAACACAGTGCCCCGATGGTGGCGGTGGGGTTATGGTATGGGCAGGTATAAGATACAGACAACAAACACAATAGCATTTTATCGATGGCAATTTGAATGTACAGAGATACCGTGAGATCCTGAGGTTCATTGTCGTGCCATTCATCCGCCAACATCACCTCATGTTTCAGCATGATAATGCACGGCCCCATGACAAAAGGATCTGTACACAATTCCTGGAAGCTGAAAATGTTCCAGTTCTTCCATGGCCTGTATATTCACCAGACATTGAGCATGTTTGGGATGCTCTGGATCGACGTTTACGACAGCGTGTTCCAGTTCTCGGCAATATCCAGGAACTTCGCACAGCCATTGAAGAGGAGTGGGACAACATTCCACAGGCCACAATCAACAGCCTGATCAACTCTATGTGAAGGAGATGTTTCACGCTGCATGAGGTAAATGGTGGTGACACCAGATACTGACTGGTTTTCTGATCCACGCCCCTAACATTATTTTTTAAGGTATCTGTGACCAACAGTCATGTGAAGTCAATAGAGTAGGGCCTGATGCATTTCTCCCCAACAGTCAACCATGGCGTGTACAGTATATATCATTATATTCATGAGCATATTAGCGATTGCTGTAATGTTTAAAGTGAAACCTGCAAAAATATGTTGGTCAAAATGTTGGAAGCTAGAAATGAAAAAGTGTTTTTTTGTTTTATTTTGTTATTTGACGCCCCGCCTCACTTTTCTCCACCCCCCAAAAAATATATCTAAATATATATATATGAGGCTTTCCCACGTTGATGCCCGAGAGACCAAACAGCCTCAGATCACGCGCTCAGATCATGTTCCAGCCTCTGATTGGACAGTGAAACACACCCTCTCACTGGCAGGCAACGTGCAGATGTTTCATTTCTCTCTCATGCCGTCATGGCTGAAGCCATCGCAGATTCCTATTATTTAAGTGTCCAGGTTAAACGTTAGACGTCCCTCATTATAAACAATTAGTCGGTTAACTTCATGGTTATTGCATCATTTTCAGATCTTTACCGGAAGGTTGCTGGATTGAATCCCAGAGCTGACAAGGTAGAAATCTGTCGTTCTGCCAAGGCAGTTAACCTACTGTTCCCCAGGCGCCGAAGACTTTGATGTGGATTAAGGCAGCTCCCCGCACCTCTCTGATTCAGAGGTTGGGTTAAATACAGAAGACACATTTCAGTTGAAGGCATTGTTGTACAACTGACTGGTATCCTCCTTTCCCTGTTAGAAGTGATTCATAGACAAAGCAACAGTCATTGAACCAGAGATCAAGGCATTCATCAGCTAGGATGCAGGGGAAGCTGATAGTATTTTGGAAACCAAATTAAAGTCATAATGATTGATGAAATCGAAGTGTGTCAGCTGTGTGATGATTTGTGATTCAGAACTTACATGTTACCGGTACTACCAGTAGTAGTAGGCCAACCGGTAACACCACGACGGAATGCGTTTTGAAGTGATGATGCGCTGCTGAGAACAGCTAGCAGGTCCAGTAAAGTAGGACACACATCATGCAGATCAGCAGCTCCACTATGATGTGGTTGACTGTCTCTAAGGCGGGGGCTTTTCATGGCAGACAGACGAGACAATCAGAGCAGGATGCGCTGAGTAGTTACTGGAATCTCTACTGTATATAGATTGATGCTTCTGATTGTACCTGTTATAAACAAAGAAAAACATGTGATGATGATGATGATGATGGGTTATACTTTATGGCTGGATGTATGTCTTTTTTCCAATGCTACATTATTTGGCCCAACTTGATTGACCCTCTTTCTACAAGGCCTAGTCTATGAGAGGCCTAGTCATACTGACTGGGATCAGTTAATAACTCATTATTATTTCATTTCTACAAGGCCTAGTCTATGAGAGGCCTAGTCATACTGACTGGGATCAGTTAATAACTCATTATTATTTCATTTCTACAAGGCCTAGTCTATGAGAGGCCTAGTCATACTGACTGGGATCAGTTAATAACTCATTATTATTTCATTTCTACAAGGCCTAGTCTATGAGAGGCCTAGTCATACTGACTGGGATCAGTTAATAACTCATTATTATTTCATTTCTACAAGGCCTAGTCTATGAGAGGCCTAGTCATACTGACTGGGATCAGTTAATAACTCATTATTATTTCATTTCTACAAGGCCTAGTCTATGAGAGGCCTAGTCATACTGACTGGGATCAGTTAATAACTCATTATTATTTCATTTCTACAAGGCCTAGTCTATGAGAGGCCTAATCATACTGACTGGGATCAGTTAATAACTCATTATTATTTCATTTCTACAAGGCCTAGTCTATGAGAGGCCTAGTCATACTGACTGGGATCAGTTAATAACTCATTATTATTTCATTTCTACAAGGCCTAGTCTATGAGAGGCCTAGTCATACTGACTGGGATCAGTTAATAACTCATTATTATTTCATTTCTACAAGGCCTAGTCTATGAGAGGCCTAATCATACTGACTGGGATCAGTTAATAACTCATTATTATTTCATTTCTACAAGGCCTAGTCTATGAGAGGCCTAGTCATACTGACTGGGATCAGTTAATAACTCATTATTATTTCATTTCTACAAGGCCTAGTCTATGAGAGGCCTAGTCATACTGACTGGGATCAGTTAATAACTCATTATTATTTCATTTCTACAAGGCCTAGTCTATGAGAGGCCTAATCATACTGACTGGGATCAGTTAATAACTCATTATTATTTCATTTCATTACAATTATTTGTTGTCAATCATTCTTACATTTTTTTAGGCTATACAATTAAGTAGATCAATGAACTGATAATACATGAATGCATTTCTGTTAAAAATAATAATCTTTGAATATGATAGAATATTGCATTATATTATATATGTGAATAATGTTAATTACTGCTAATTTGTGTATTAATAATAATAATCTGAAAATCAGTCTGAAATGTAATATTTCTCCTATTGTTCATGTCCATATATCCCAGGACAATGTGGTAAAGTACTGAATATTGTTCAGGTCCATATATCCCAGGACAATGTGGTAAAGTACTGAATATTTCTCCTATTGTTCATGTCCATATATCCCAGGACAATGTGGTAAAGTACTGAATATTGTTCAGGTCCATATATCCCAGGACAATGTGGTAAAGTACTGAATATTGTTCATGTCCATATATCCCAGGACAATGTGGTAAAGTACTGAATATTGTTCATGTCCATATATTCCAGGACAATGTGGTAAAGTACTGAATATTGTTCATGTCCATATATCCCAGGACAATGTGGTAAAGTACTGAATATTGTTCAGGTCCATATATCCCAGGACAATGTGGTAAAGTACTGAATATTGTTCATGTCCATATATCCCAGGACAATGTGGTAAAGTTCTGAATATTGTTCAGGTCCATATATCCCAGGACAATGTGGTAAAGTACTGAATATTGTTCATGTCCATATATCCCAGGACAATGTGGTAAAGTACTGAATATTGTTCATGTCCATATATTCCAGGACAATGTGGTAAAGTACTGAATATTGTTCATGTCCATATATCCCAGGACAATGTGGTAAAGTACTGAATATTGTTCAGGTCCATATATCCCAGGACAATGTGGTAAAGTACTGAATATTGTTCATGTCCATATATTCCAGGACAATGTGGTAAAGTACTGAATATTGTTCAGGTCCATATATCCCAGGACAATGTGGTAAAGTACTGAATATTGTTCATGTCCATATATCCCAGGACAATGTGGTAAAGTACTGAATATTGTTCATGTCCATATATCCCAGGACAATGTGGTAAAGTACTGAATATTGTTCATGTCCATATATTCCAGGACAATGTGGTAAAGTACTGAATATTGTTCAGGTCCATATATCCCAGGACAATGTGGTAAAGTACTGAATATTGTTCAGGTCCATATATCCCAGGACAATGTGGTAAAGTACTGAATATTGTTCAGGTCCATATATCCCAGGACAATGTGGTAAAGTACTGAATATTGTTCAGGTCCATATATCCCAGGACAATGTGGTAAAGTACTGAATATTTCTCCTATTGTTCATGTCCATATATCCCAGGACAATGTGGTAAAGTACTGAATATTGTTCAGGTCCATATATCCCAGGACAATGTGGTAAAGTACTGAATATTGTTCATGTCCATATATCCCAGGACAATGTGGTAAAGTACTGAATATTGTTCAGGTCCATATATCCCAGGACAATGTGGTAAAGTACTGAATATTGTTCATGTCCATATATCCCAGAGAACGTGATATGATCGTTGTAACCGCTAAGGTAGAATCATGGGTCTACAATTAAAATAAAAAACAAGATCCTACGTCTAAAGAACTTACAGTGTGCAATAGTTATTTTTTACACGAGACACCTGTCAGATAGTGGGCACCTGAAGCACAGTAAAACCTGTGCTAATCAGGTGGTTTTCTTATATATGCACCTAATGAGGATAAACCTGAGTTGATTAAAAGATATTATGATGAAGTACTGGGGTTGTTTTTGAAGACTAACTGCATTCTATCCACTACTAAAGATAATGTTTGCCCCTCTAGAGAATGAGGCTCCATGGAGCTGGGTCTAGTGGATCTCCCACCCTACTACGTGTTATTATCGTGTTGGTTACTTCTTTACACCAGAAATAAAGCATATGTACAGTGTCAGCTGCATGGGATCTGGAGAGACATTCGTACCCCTCGTTGTGGAGGATGAATGCTTCACTACTTGATGAAGCTGAATTTATTCAATCACATCTTGAACAATACTTAGAGTTCAACCAAACACCTGATGTTTCACCTGCTGTTCTGTGGGAAGGGGCAAAAGCTGTATTTAGAGGCTGTGTGTGTGTATGTGTGTATATATATATATATATATATATATATATATATATATATTTTATTTATTTATATATATTTATTTATATATTTTTATTTATTTATTTATTTGAATAAGTGAAATGATGAAGAATATTGGAAGATGAAATTGAGAGATTGTAAACCATGCAACAACAACAATCAACAATGCACTTGATTATCTGCTTACCCAAAAGATTGAGGGACATTTGCAATTTAAAAAGCAACTGTAATTCAAAAGGTTAAAACAAATGATGTCAGGATACTGTATATCTGCAACCTCAGAGGCTGAACTCCCTCAGTTGATGAGCTCAGCAGTGACAGAACTGGATAGGCCTATATCAGAAGCCTATATCAGAAGCCTATATCAGAAGCCTATATCAGAAGCCTATATCAGAAGCCTATATCAGAAGCCTATATTAGAAGCCTATATCAGAAGCCTGCCGCTAGTTATACTAGTTGACTGCCGCTAGTTATACTAGTTGACTGCCGCTAGTTATACTAGTAGACTGCCACTAGTTATACTAGTTGACTGCCACTAGTTATACTAGTTGACTGCCACTAGTATACTAGTTGACTGCCACTAGTTATACTAGTTGACTGCCACTAGTTATACTAGTTGACTGCCACTAGTTATACTAGTTGACTGCCACTAGTTATACTAGTTGACTGCCACTAGTTATACTAGTTGACTGCCACTAGTATACTAGTTGACTGCCACTAGTATACTAGTTGACTGCCACTAGTTATACTAGTTGACTGCCACTAGTTATACTAGTTGACTGCCACTAGTTGACTGCCACTAGTTATACTAGTTGACTGCCACTAGTTATACTAGTTGACTGCCACTAGTTATACTAGTTGACTGCCACTAGTATACTAGTTGACTGCCACTAGTATACTAGTTGACTGCCCATAGCAGTGGTTGGGGGCTGGACTGTAATAATGGTGATGTTTCCATTACCTCTTTGATCAATTACTGTACTGTAAACCTATGCTGCCACTAGTTATACTAGTTGACTGCCACTAGTTATAATAGTTGACTGCCACTAGTATACTAGTTGACTGCCACTAGTTATACTAGTTGACTGCCACTAGTTATAATAGTTGACTGCCACTAGTTATACTAGTTGACTGCCATTAGTTATACTAGTTGACTGCCACTAGTTATACTAGTTGACTGCCACTAGTTATAATAGTTGACTGCCACTAGTTATACTAGTTGACTGCCACTAGTTATACTAGTTGACTGCCGCTAGTTATACTAGTTGACTGCCGCTAGTTATACTAGTAGACTGCCACTAGTTATACTAGTTGACTGCCACTAGTTATACTAGTTGACTGCCACTAGTATACTAGTTGACTGCCACTAGTTATACTAGTTGACTGCCACTAGTTATACTAGTTGACTGCCACTAGTTATACTAGTTGACTGCCACTAGTTATACTAGTTGACTGCCACTAGTTATACTAGTTGACTGCCACTAGTTATACTAGTTGACTGCCACTAGTTATACTAGTTGACTGCCACTAGTATACTAGTTGACTGCCACTAGTTATACTAGTTGACTGCCACTAGTTGACTGCCACTAGTTATACTAGTTGACTGCCACTAGTTATACTAGTTGACTGCCACTAGTTATACTAGTTGACTGCCACTAGTTATACTAGTTGACTGCCACTAGTATACTAGTTGACTGCCACTAGTATACTAGTTGACTGCCCATAGCAGTGGTTGGGGGCTGGACTGTAATAATGGTGATGTTTCCATTACCTCTTTGATCAATTACTGTACTGTAAACCTATGCTTGAAAAATAATACGCATTTAAGTAAACATTTTTATATTTTTATTAACGACTCAAATCAGGACTCTGGACTCGGTATAAAGTTGAAAAGCATGAATGGCAACATCACTAGTTAAAATGACAAATGACTGAATACACTAAACAATGTTGAACAAATCCAACATGGCTATCATGGCTATTATTATTTCCCTGGACTTATATAATAAAAATAAATAAAAAATACAAACAAATCCAACATGGCTATCATGGCTATTATTATTTCCCTGGACTTATATAATAAAAATAAAAAATACAAACAAATCCAACATGGCTATCATGGCTATTATTATTTCCCTGGACTTATATAATAAAAATAAAAAATACAAACAAATCCAACATGGCTATCATGGCTATTATTATTTCCCTGGACTTATATAATAAAAATAAAAAATACAAACAAATCCAACATGGCTATCATGGCTATTATTATTTCCCTGGACTTATATAATAAAAATAAAAAATAAATACAAAAACAGGAAATTACATCAACTCAATAATATAAGTGTAAATGTGTTTTCCAAGTAGATTCAACATGTTTCTATGGTGGACATTCATTTAATGGGTTTTGTGTAGGTTTGTTTAGACTAGCCCCAGACGGAAACTAACCGGATTCCTGCCAGGACTCTGGTAGTTAGACGGGTTTGACTGTGGTGGTGGAGGTGGTTTTCTCTCTCTAGACAGACAGTGTTATGTCTGGACGTCAGCTGTGGCAGACAGGTATGGCACGTTTTCAGCGCAGGAGAAACTTGCCAGCCAACTGTTTATAGATGAGGCTGCCATGCTGGCGAACATCTGTGTTCCCTCCAAGAG
This sequence comes from Thymallus thymallus, assembly GCA_023634145.1. NCBI lineage: Eukaryota > Metazoa > Chordata > Actinopteri > Salmoniformes > Salmonidae > Thymallus > Thymallus thymallus. The sequence continues at coordinate 33,834 of JAKYLM010000280.1, forward strand.
ACAGTTTACACAGCGCAGACCTGGAACATAAAACCCAGCACCTGTAGCAGCACCTGGAAATGGCCTCTTTATCAGCCTTTTAGGCCCATGCAGTCGTTAGCTGTTTTGTCTCTTCCCACAAGCTTTTAAAGTCAACTGTTTGGTTTTTATTAACAGGGTGAACGGGAAACATTTCCACTTGAAGTCTTAAACTTTCTATTCTCATAAGGATCCCTTCCTATACTGTCCAGGCTATATACATAGTAGTAGTATGCGTTCCCTATAGGCCTGTCATGTCTTATGTCTGGACACCCATTGGATAAGGATCCCTTTAGAAAGATCTACTGTAGGCCAGAGTTTAGTTTTGGATGTCGATGTATATGGATGGTTATTATAATTATGTTAACCCCAACCCAGAACGGCAGTGACTGTCAGACCGAGCTAGCCGACCTGGATGACTTGCTCTCTGCTCCCCAGTCTGGCTCCTCCTCTTGTATCTTATTCAAATGAAGGGGGCGTGGAAAACAATGAGTGGCCCACAGACTCGGTTTGAGATTCCGTCATGATGCTTTTAAAACACTGGGCACAGCCGTGGCAGACGGCTCTTAAGTGTTTTAAATCTTTAGAAGAAATGTTTTTGTGTGTTTAACATCACTATTGTGACGTAGCTGTATTTACATTCATGTTTCAAGGGTGTTGAATCACAGGGAGGGTATGTACTATATGTATGTACTATATGTGTATATATATATATATATATATATATATATATATATATATATATATATATATATATGTATATATATATATGTATATATGTACTATATGTACTATAGGTATGACTATACCTTAGGACACACACACACACAACCCCCGACTGTAAAGGCACTAACCGGCAACCTTCCCTCCATCCCATGATCTGTCTCGCCAGAACCAGACCTTTCAAAACTCTCCTGTAGCCACAGAATCAAGCAGCCCGATTCTTTCCATTTCCAGCGCTCCTATTTGCTTTAGGACACTCTTGTAGCAATGTGGAAGTAGTCAAGTTAATCCAGTAGCCTAGCTCATCCTTGTTGGTTTCAGTAATTCGCCAGCTAGGTCTCCCCTGTATGTTCTAATAGATGGGGTGAAATAAGGTGGGGCAGTAGTCTAGGATTCCCTGAAGCTGCCAGCTCTGTCTAGTCAGGGAGAGGAAAGGGAGGGAGCGACATCTGAGATGAGAGAGAAGTTTATCCTGTAACTCACTGTCAGGGAGCGGTGAGTCCCAGACATTACACATATGTCATGAGTCACAGGGTCACAGACATGGTGAATATAGGGCTGTCATTTTTTACCCCTGGCACCTTGACCTGGTTAAGACAAGACTCGTGCTCCCCTCCAAAAAAACATCGCTCCTTCAAAGCCTGACCGATTCACACAAGCGTCGGCCGCTGTCACAGATCGAAAGTGGGTTAGCTCAAGCTGTGCGCTGGGACAAACATTTGCTGTGCTCCCTCGGCTTTGCTTTTCTTCCTTATGGGTCATTCCACCTCAAAAAGCACAAGAAGTAGGATCAGATTGAAGAGGCCATAACACTGAAACCAGTAGACCTGCTGTAGCCTGATGGTTTGCTTGTTCACCGGGAATGGTCCAACTAATCCAGACCTTTTTTCATGGGAATAAACCACACACAGAGGGGCCGTTTCCTGGACACAGGTTAAGTGGCGCAGAGGTCTAAGGCACTGCATCTCAGTGCTAAAGGCGTCGTAACAGACACCCTGGTTCGTTCGGACGGACGGACGGACGATGAAAAAAGGTCTGGATTAAACAGATAGATAGATACATGATACATAGAGCGGAAGTATGAAAAGGTATGATTTGGGGTAATAATAGTAATTCCCTTAAAATACAGTCCTTAGTGCAGGGTTTTATTACAGATATACTAAAAGCAATGAGAAAAGATACAACTGAATTTCATCATGAGCAAAAACTATTGGTTTTGAAAGTTGCAGAGAAACTGTTGCGATCCATTTTATAAACATAAAAAGGCGTGGCAGTAGCAGGAATGGGGCGTCGCCAGATTCACAGGAAATACATTACATAGGATGACGACCCAATATAACAAGCAACAGCTCGATACTACTTGGTCCAAATCGAATGTTCAGTACGATATTTTGTCAATATTAACGTGAATCCTATAAATCAATTAGCTTAATTTGTCAGAGATAATGTTGCTGGAATGCTAGTCTTACCTGTTTCTAACTACAGAAACGAGTTCAGAACAGAACTGCTGAAATGACATGGAACGACTCTTATACCAGTCTGTGAGGATTCTTTCTAAGCTGTACCTTCCAATCTAGAATCTCTATTTACTTGTTACAAGGTCTGTAGGCCTTTCTCTGCCCCATCATTGCATTGAGATGATACATTTCCTTCATTCCTGGTGTAGGAGCAGTTCTTAATGACCACACAGTGGTGTGTCCCTACAGTGGACAGATCATTTGGTTCTCGAGGTAGTCTGTTGCACTACGTCGGTCTGGGATTGTGTGATGCCTGGTGTAACTTGGCAGAGTTGAATGAAGGTTAGTGTAGTCTAATGGATGAGTCCACAACCCCTGCATCTCGATGGCTAAGGGTCCTCCACCCACACTAATGGCATGATGGCTCCAGTTCCTTCCTGGTGCTTCATTGCAGTGGCTTTAGTTTTTATCATCAGGTCTGCCTGCTTACATCCCTCATAGTGTATATGTGTGTTATGTCCACTAAGTGTGTGTGGATTCACATGCTGTGTGTCCTGTGCGGCTCAGTTGGTCTCAGCCAACCTGTGTATATCTGCATGTTTGTTTGTGTGGGTGTATATCTGCATGTTTGTTTGTGTGGGTGTATATCTGTATGTTTGTTTGTGTGGGTGTATATCTGCATGTTTGTTTGTGTGGGTGTATATCTGCATGTTTGTTTGTGTGGGTGTATATCTGCATGTTTGTTTGTGTGGGTGTATATCTGCATGTTTGTTTGTGTGGGTGTATATCTGCATGTTTGTTTGTGTGGGTGTATATCTGCATGTTTGTTTGTGTGGGTGTATATCTGCATGTTTGTTTGTGTGGGTGTATATCTGCATGTTTGTTTGTGTGGGTGTATATCTGCATGTTTGTTGGTGTGGGTGTATATCTGCATGTTTGTTGGTGTGGGTGTATATCTGCATGTTTGTTTGTGTGGGTGTACATCTGCATGTTTGTTTGTGTGGGTGTATATCTGCATGTTTGTTTGTGTGGGTGTATATCTGCATGTTTGTTTGTGTGGGTGTATTTCTGCATGTTTGTTGGTGTGGGTGTGGGTGTATATCTGCATGTTTGTTAGTGTGGGTGTACATCTGCATGTTTGTTTGTGTGGGTGTATATCTGCATGTTTGTTGGTGTGGGTGTGGGTGTATATCTGCATGTTTGTTTGTGTGGGTGTATATCTGCATGTTTGTTTGTGTGGGTGTATATCTGCATGTTTGTTTGTGTGGGTGTATATCTGCATGTTTGTTGGTGTGGGTGTATATCTGCATGTTTGTTTGTGTGGGTGTATATCTGCATGTTTGTTTGTGTGGGTGTATATCTGCATGTTTGTTTGTGTGGGTGTATATCTGCATGTTTGTTTGTGTGGGTGTATATCTGCATGTTTGTTTGTGTGGGTGTATATCTGCATGTTTGTTGGTGTGGGTGTATATCTGCATGTTTGTTTGTGTGGGTGTATATCTGCATGTTTTTTTGTGTGGGTGTATATCTGCATGTTTGTTTGTGTGGGTGTATATCTGCATGTTTGTTGGTGTGGGTGTATATCTGCATGTTTGTTTGTGTGGGTGTATATCTGCATGTTTGTTGGTGTGGGTGTATATCTGCATGTTTGTTGGTGTGGGTGTATATCTGCATGTTTGTTGGTGTGGGTGTATATCTGCATGTTTGTTTGTGTGGGTGTATATCTGCATGTTTGTTGGTGTGGGTGTATATCTGCATGTTTGTTTGTGTGGGTGTATATCTGCATGTTTGTTGGTGTGGGTGTATATCTGCATGTTTGTTTGTGTGGGTGTATATCTGCATGTTTGTTTGTGTGGGTGTATATCTGCATGTTTGTTGGTGTGGGTGTATATCGCATGTTTGTTTGTGTGGGTGTATATCTGCATGTTTGTTGGTGTGGGTGTATATCTGCATGTTTGATTGTGTGGGTGTATATCTGCATGTTTGTTGGTGTGGGTGTATATCTGCATGTTTGTTGGTGTGGGTGTATATCTGCATGTTTGTTTGTGTGGGTGTATATCTGCATGTTTGTTTGTGTGGGTGTATATCTGCATGTTTGTTGGTGTGGGTGTATATCTGCATGTTTGTTTGTGTGGGTGTATATCTGCATGTTTGTTTGTGTGGGTGTATATCTGCATGTTTGTTTGTGTGGGTGTATATCTGCATGTTTGATTGTGTGGGTGTGGGTTGCTGCGGAGCCTGGAAATGCTTAAAAGACACGTCAGGCAGCTTGAGCATCTTGTTGAAACTCACTCCGAGATGTTAAGCTGAAAATATAGAGGCAGACGTTTTCAAGAGCAACAATTCCAGATTTGTTCGTCTTAATGGCCCCTCCCCCCGACTAGATGACAACCATATTTCCACTAGACCTGTTTTTCGACAGCTCTTCTCTGGACTCGCCGTTCGTTCCATCACATCTATTTTGACTCCTCCATGCGTGTCCTTGTTGTTTGAGTTGAAATAATTACTATAACTTGAGTTTCATTAAAGTACAGTCAGCTTTGTTTATTGAACATTTGCTCCCCCAAGACTTGTCCAAACAGAGACTCCAGGAAGGTTTCCCATGACTTCAGGCCTTCTCACCCTCTCTCTCTCCCCCACCACCTAACCCACCAGACATGTGAACATACACTCAATCACTCACAAACACCTAAGAAGTTCACCAAAGCTCCAGTCATAAGCTGGCTGGGTGGTGCAAGCTTTGCTTGCAATTCAGTTGGCTCTTCTGAGAAAGAGTAGTTCCAGAATTTCAGCTCCACATACCGGTATTGATTTAGAGAACTTCACTGTAGGTTTACTCCGAGTTTGGTTGACTATATAATGGAGAAAACCCATTAAAACCATTTAGAATGAATTAGTTTCCATCCTAAGGTCATGCACTACCCCTAAAATATAGTTAGAACTTTTATTATTCATAAAATCCCTTCAAATACTGCCATACCATAAAACATTTGAAACAATATAGTGATATTATATTTGGGTCATATCTCCCAGCACTACTGACTAACCTGTATATAGTGATATTATATTTGGGTCATATCTCCCAGCACTACTGACTAACCTGTATATAGTGATACTATATTTGGGTCATATCTCCCAGCACTACTGACTAACCTGTATATAGTGATATTATATTTGGGTCATATCTCCCAGCGCTACTGACTAACCTGTATATAGTGATATTATATTTGGGTCATATCTCCCAGCGCTACTGACTAACCTGTATATAGTGATATTATATTTGGGTCATATCTCCCAGCACTACTGACTAATCTGTATATAGTGATATTATATTTGGGTCATATCTCCCAGCACTACTGACTAACCTGTATATAGTGATATTATATTTGGGTCATATCTCCCAGCACTACTGACTAACCTGTATATAGTGATATTATATTTGGGTCATATCTCCCAGCGCTACTGACTAACCTGTATATAGTGATATTATATTTGGGTCATATCTCCCAGCACTAATGACTAACCTGTATATAGTGATATTATATTTGGGTCATATCTCCCAGCACTACTGACTAACCTGTATATAGTGATATTATATTTGGGTCATATCTCCCAGCACTACTGACTAACCTGTATATAGTGATATTATATTTGGGTCATATCTCCCAGCACTACTGACTAACCTGTATATAGTGATATTATATTTGGGTCATATCTCCCAGCGCTACTGACTAACCTGTATATAGTGATATTATATTTGGGTCATATCTCCCAGCACTACTGACTAACCTGTATATAGTGATATTATATTTGGGTCATATCTCCCAGCACTACTGACTAACCTGTATATAGTGATATTATATTTGGGTCATATCTCCCAGCGCTACTGACTAACCTGTATATAGTGATATTATATTTGGGTCATATCTCCCAGCACTACTGACTAACCTGTATATAGTGATATTATATTTGGGTCATATCTCCCAGCACTACTGACTAACCTGTATATAGTGATATTATATTTGGGTCATATCTCCCAGCACTACTGACTAACCTGTATATAGTGATATTATATTTGGGTCATATCTCCCAGCACTACTGACTAACCTGTATATAGTGATATTATATTTGGGTCATATCTCCCAGCACTACTGACTAACCTGTATATAGTGATATTATATTTGGGTCATATCTCCCAGCGATACTGACTAACCTGTATATAGTGATATTATATTTGGGTCATATCTCCCAGCACTACTGACTAACCTGTATATAGTGATATTATATTTGGGTCATATCTCCCAGCACTACTGACTAACCTGTATATAGTGATATTATATTTGGGTCATATCTCCCAGCACTACTGACTAACCTGTATATAGTGATATTATATTTGGGTCATATCTCCCAGCACTACTGACTAACCTGTATATAGTGATATTATATTTGGGTCATATCTCCCAGCACTACTGACTAACCTGTATATAGTGATATTATATTTGGGTCATATCTCCCAGCGATACTGACTAACCTGTATATAGTGATATTATATTTGGGTCATATCTCCCAGCACTACTGACTAACCTGTATATAGTGATATTATATTTGGGTCATATCTCCCAGCGATACTGACTAACCTGTATATAGTGATATTATATTTGGGTCATATCTCCCAGCACTACTGACTAACCTGTATATAGTGATATTATATTTGGGTCATATCTCCCAGCACTACTGACTAACCTGTATATAGTGATATTATATTTGGGTCATATCTCCCAGCACTACTGACTAACCTGTATATAGTGATATTATATTTGGGTCATATCTCCCAGCGCTACTGACTAACCTGTATATAGTGATATTATATTTGGGTCATATCTCCCAGCGCTACTGACTAACCTGTATATAGTGATATTATATTTGGGTCATATCTCCCAGCACTACTGACTAACCTGTATATAGTGATATTATATTTGGGTCATATCTCCCAGCACTACTGACTAACCTGTATATAGTGATACTATATTTGGGTCATATCTCCCAGCACTACTGACTAACCTCCATTCTCCCTCCATTCTCCCTCCATTCTCTCTCCATTCTCTCTCCATTCTCCCTCCATTGTCTCCCTCCATTCTCCCTCCATTCTCCCTCCATTCTCTCCCTCCATTCTCTCCCTCCATTCTCCCTCCATTCTCCCTCCATTCTCTCCCTCCATTCTCCCATGGTGTCTCACTAGGGACTTGAATCTCTGCAACATTTCTGACAAAAAAAGAAACCCTAAAACGTATCATTTTATCCAAGAGCACAATGATATTTCCTATTGACTGACTGTGGTCCTTCCAATCCCCCAGCAGCTCAGTTTGCAGGTCCAACTGCACCCTGGGATAACAACCATTCCTTCAGCAGCATGAATGGGAGGGCTTTTCTCATAACAACGTTCCTTCTCTCCTGTAATGCTTAGTCTATTAAGATATATAGAAGATGGACTGTTATAATAAGGTGCATTAATATATGTCAAGTCTTTTGTCTGTAAGGTCTTTTTTGTTATGTGTCGAACCCCAGTAAGACAGACTAGCTGTGCCCATTGGCATCGGGCTAATGGGGTTCCTAAGATATCAAATCAAAATATCAGTCATTAAAAAGGCTATTGATATCAACACAAAAATACTTCTCACAAGACACAATGTTGGTTTTGGACAATGTAGCTGGCTTCATTGTTTCTTTGATATACAGCCTCTGATATGATATAGTCCTAGCCTATGATATAGTCCTAGCCTATGATATAGTCCTAGCCTATGATATAGGGCAGTGCTTCTCAATCTTTTTTCAATAACGTACCCCTATTAAATGTTTCCTCAGCCAAGTACCCCCTGACCGGCCCCAATCATTAGAGATAGAAATAAAGCTAGGACTCCGATATAGTGATGTGCCATCATTATGAGATTTATTAAACATTGTAAATGAAAAACATTTGCTATAATAAACAATGTATAATTACTGATCATGCAGTTTAAGGACCCCATGACTGGCCCCAAACATGTTTGATAAAAGAAACCTATAGAAATAATATATATACAGTGTGTATATATATATATGATGTTTATAACATTTTAGCTCAAAAACACTTAATAATAAACAACAAACTAAGTTGCACTTATAATTTAGTGTGAAACATGTGCTTGTGCTTCACTGAGGATCTTGGTCATCCTCGGTGACAGGGAGGACACAGCAGTGATCAGACTTTTTTCCAGGCCCAGTCTGTTTCTCTGCTTTGTTTTGATCACAGTCATTGCAGAAAGTGAGGCCTCACACAAATATGTGGATCCAAAGGGCAGTAGCTGCTGCAAAGCTTCTTCTCCCAGCTCAGGGTACTCCTTTTTTACACATACCCAAAACTGCGTTAGAGTGGAGTTTTCATATTTCATCCGTAGGCCATAGTCAGATGACACATCCAAGAGTTTTTCCTGGTGACAGAGAGGGAGCTTGTTTCTGCTTTCTTCTGACAAAATAAATGGGTTTCTCACCTAACTGAGCTGTGGAGATTTCTCCTCCATGTCAGGAAAGTATGAGTTAAAACTCACAATCAGGTTGGCCAAATGTTCTTCTATGATGGACTTCACTGGTTCTCTCTCCACATCTTCCCTGGAGAGGAAAGCATCCACCTGAGAAAAGCAGGTGAGATCCCCCTGTACACATGCCCGTTTCCACAACTCTGCTTTCTTCAGAAAACCACCCACCTTGTCATACAGGTTCAGAACGTGGGTGTCCTTGCCCTGCAGACACACATTCAGCGCATTCAATTTGCTGAATATATCTGCCAGATAGCACAGATAGAAGCCAATCTTTATCTTCAAACAGGGTGGCATATGGAGATCTTTGTTCTGACTAAAAGGTGTGCACCTCCGCCCGTAGTTCCAACAGCCTGTTCAGTATCCTCCCTGGAGGTAGCCAGCGCACTTCTGTGTGTAGCAGCAGTTGTGTGTGTTCAGCTCCCATGTCCTCACAAAGGCAGTGAAACAATCGTACATTGAGTGGCCTTGACTTAATAAAGTCACTTTAATGCTGTCATTCAAAACGTCATGCAACACAGGACTTCTATTTGTGGATGCCAGTGCTTCCCTGTGTATGACGTTTTAAATAAACATTCACTTCTGGATGTTTATTTCTAATAGGCGCCATGAGCCCTTTGACACGGCCTGTGATTGACGCAGCTCCGTCAGTGCAGACACTCTTGCAGTTTCTCCAGTCCAGCTCGTTTTCAATGAAGAAATGATCCACAACATTAAAAAGGTCCTCTCCTGTTGTTTTCCCCTCTAAGCTCTTGCAGAAAAGTACATTTTCATAAATGTCGTCGATATCCACATACCTCACAAAAGCAATGAGCCGTGCCTTGCCACTGACATCGGTCGACTCATCAAGCTGGAGTGAAAATGCTTCGCCAAGTTTTCCCACAACTTGTTCAACAATATCCGCTCCCATTCTCTCTATTCTGCGGGAAACGGTGTCATTAGACAAAGGCACCGTTTTTTATTTTTTTGTCCAGCATGGTCTCCGCTAATACAACAGCGGCTGGGAGTAACAGGTCCTCAGCCATCGTGAACGGCTTTTTAGCTTTAGCCACGAGCAGTGACACCGCATATGACGCCTGCGGTGCTTTGGCTGATGTTGTAGAGACTTTTCACATTGTTTCCTGCGATGATCTAAACTCAGCAAGTTTTCTCTTGAAAAATTCTGGTGTCTTTCCAACATGACACTGATGTTTGGTGCTGAGATGTCTCTGGAGGTGCGCCGGTTTCATCGAGCTGTTAGCTAGTTTCTCCCCACAGAAAAACCACAATGCCTGGGGAGGGTTGGCGTTTGTTGCCGTGAATCCCATCAGAACATTCCCCTCCTGATATTGACGGGATTCTGTTGGCTCCACTTTGGCTTTCTTTTTTTCTTCATCCTCCCCGTTCTCCGCTGTAGTATTGCTACGTTTTAACCAGGATTTCATTTAAATGTCTGTTTGTTTCCAGTAAAGCAACTGGCTTCCCGCTCGGCGTGATTCAAATTCTTCTTCTCTGATTTAGGTAGTTTACAATCACATTTAAAATAGAAACATTTTATATAAAAATGTGGTTTACATAAACATTTTATTAAACTTATTTTCGTATGATATTTTTAGTAATCATGGATGATTTTGTGTATCTTTTAAATTAAATTAATAATTTAAATTAATTAATATATATTTTTTAATTATTATATATATTTTTATAAATCTCACGTACCCCCTACAGTACCGCAACGTACCCCTAGGGGTATGCGTACCCCCATTTGAGAATCACTGATATAGGGTACCCAATAACACCACGTCCTGGGGTCTATGTAATATAATGTCCCAAATAGACATATCAGTAGAACCAGACAGTTGGCTGTGTCTGTGGAACCCCCAAGGGGGAGAGAGTGAGTGTTTGGGCTTGGGAGCTGAAGCCCAGCTGGATAGATAGAGAGAGAGAGGGGGGCCTAGGGAGCCAGTGGGCACTGCCATGCAGTCCTGCCCCCGTCCACCCCCCCACCCTCTCTGCCTGCCTGGCTGGCACACCACTGGCCCCACTGCCGTCACCCTGCTGCTAGCCCTGCCAGTCTGCCATCGATGTGGAGCGGCCCCTCCCTCATCCGTGTAATGGTGCTTGTGTTCAAATGTTAATGCTTGTGTGTGTGTGTGTGTGTGTTGTGTGTTTAGGGTGAGGGTTAGGAGCTAGAGAGAGTTTTAGGGGTGGAGGCTGCATCATGTTATGGTATGGTGGTGCGGCATCATGTTATGGGTATGGTGGAGGCTGCATCATGTTATGGTGGTGCTGCATCATGTTATGGTATGGTGGAGGCTGCATCATGTTATGGTATGGTGGAGGCTGCATCATGTTATGGGTATGGTGGTGCTGCATCATGTTATGGGTATGGTGGAGGATGCATCATGTTATGGTATGGTGGTGCTGCATCATGTTATGGTATGGTGGAGGCTGCATCATGTTATGGTATGGTGGAGGCTGCATCATGTTATGGTATGGTGGTGCTGCATCATGTTATGGTATGGTGGTGCTGCATCATGTTATGGGTATGGTGGAGGCTGCATCATGTTATGGTATGGTGGAGGCTGCATCATGTTATGGTATGGTGGAGGCTGCATCATGTTATGGTATAGTGGTGGCTGCATCATGTTATGGTATGGTGGAGGCTGCATCATGTTATGGGTATGGTGGTGCTGCATCATGTTATGGGTATGGTGGAGGCTGCATCAGGTTATGGGTATGGTGGAGGCTGCATCATGTTATGGTATGGTGGAGGCTGCATCATGTTATGGTATGGTGGAGGCTGCATCATGTTATGGTATGGTGGAGGCTGCATCATGTTATGGTATGGTGGAGGCTGCATCATGTTATGGGTATGGTGGAGGCTGCATCATGTTATGGGTATGGTGGAGGCTGCATCATGTTATGGGTATGGTGGAGGCTGCATCATGTTATGGGTATGGTGGTGGCTGCATCATGTTATGGGTATGGTGGTGCTGCATCATGTTATGGGTATGGTGGAGGCTGCATCATGTTATGGGTATGGTGGTGCTGCATCATGTTATGGTATGGTGGAGGCTGCATCATGTTATGGTATGGTGGTGGCTGCATCATGTTATGGGTATGGTGGAGGCTGCATCATGTTATGGTATGGTGGAGGCTGCATCATGTTATGGTATGGTGGTGCTGCATCATGTTATGGTATGGTGGAGGCTGCATCATGTTATGGTATGGTGGAGGCTGCATCATGTTATGGTATGGTGGAGGCTGCATCATGTTATGGGTATGGTGGAGGCTGCATCATGTTATGGTATGGTGGTGGCTGCATCATGTTATGGTATGGTGGTGGCTGCATCATGTTATGGTATGGTGGAGGCTGCATCATGTTATGGGTATGGTGGAGGCTGCATCATGTTATGGTATGGTGGTGGCTGCATCATGTTATGGTATGGTGGTGGCTGCATCATGTTATGGTATGGTGGTGGCTGCATCATGTTATGGTATGGTGGAGGCTGCATCATGTTATGGTGGTGCTGCATCATGTTATGGGTATGGTGGAGGCTGCATCATGTTATGGTGGTGCTCATCATGTTATGGGTATGGTGGAGGCTGCATCATGTTATGGGTATGGTGGAGGCTGCATCATGTTATGGTATGGTGGTGGCTGCATCATGTTATGGGTATGGTGGTGGCTGCATCATGTTATGGGTATGGTGGTGCTGCATCATGTTATGGTGGTGCTGCATCATGTTATGGGTATGGTGGTGCTGCATCATGTTATGGGTATGGTGGAGGCTGCATCATGTTATGGTATGGTGGTGGCTGCATCATGTTATGGTATGGTGGTGGCTGCATCATGTTATGGGTATGGTGGTGGCTGCATCATGTTATGGGTATGGTGGTGGCTGCATCATGTTATGGCTATGGTGGTGCTGCATCATGTTATGGGTATGGTGGTGGCTGCATCATGTTATGGGTATGGTGGTGCTGCATCATGTTATGGGTATGGTGGAGGCTGCATCATGTTATGGGTATGGTGGTGCTGCATCATGTTATGTGTATGGTGGTGCTGCATCATGTTATGGGTATGGTGGTGCTGCATCATGTTATGGTGGAGGCTGCATCATGTTATGGGTATGGTGGAGGCTGCATCATGTTATGGGTATGGTGGAGGCTGCATCATGTTATGGGTATGGTGGTGCTGCATCATGTTATGGTGGAGGCTGCATCATGTTATGGGTATGGTGGAGGCTGCATCATGTTATGGGTATGGTGGAGGCTGCATCATGTTATGGTATGGTGGAGGCTGCATCATGTTATGGGTATGGTGGTGGCTGCATCATGTTATGGTATGGTGGAGGCTGCATCATGTTATGGTATGGTGGAGGCTGCATCATGTTATGGTATGGTGGAGGCTGCATCATGTTATGGTATGGTGGTGGCTGCATCATGTTATGGGTATGGTGGAGGCTGCATCATGTTATGGTATGGTGGAGGCTGCATCATGTTATGGGTATGGTGGAGGCTGCATCATGTTATGGTATGGTGGTGGCTGCATCATGTTATGGTATGGTGGTGCTGCATCATGTTATGGTATGGTGGTGGCTGCATCATGTTATGGTATGGTGGTGGCTGCATCATGTTATGGTATGGTGGTGGCTGCATCATGTTATGGTATGGTGGTGCTGCATCATGTTATGGGTATGGTGGTGCTGCATCATGTTATGGTATGGTGGTGCTGCATCATGTTATGGGTATGGTGGTGCTGCATCATGTTATGGGTATGGTGGTGCTGCATCATGTTATGGGTATGGTGGTGCTGTATCATGTTATGGGTATGGTGGTGCTGCATCATGTTATGGTATGGTGGAGGCTGCATCATGTTATGGTATGGTGGAGGCTGCATCATGTTATGGGTATGGTGGTGCTGAATCATGTTATGGGTATGGTGGTGCTGCATCATGTTATGGTATGGTGGAGGCTGCATCATGTTATGGTATGGTGGTGCTGCATCATGTTATGGTATGGTGGAGGCTGCATCATGTTATGGTATGGTGGAGGCTGCATCATGTTATGGGTATGGTGGTGCTGCATCATGTTATGGTATGGTGGAGGCTGCATCATGTTATGGGTATGGTGGAGGCTGCATCATGTTATGGTATGGTGGAGGCTGCATCATGTTATGGGTATGGTGGAGGCTGCATCATGTTATGGTATGGTGGAGGCTGCATCATGTTATGGGTATGGTGGAGGCTGCATCATGTTATGGTATGGTGGAGGCTGCATCATGTTATGGGTATGGTGGAGGCTGCATCATGTTATGGTATGGTGGAGGCTGCATCATGTTATGGTATGATGGTGGCTGCATCATGTTATGGTATGGTGGTGGCTGCATCATGTTATGGTATGGTGGAGGCTGCATCATGTTATGGTATGGTGGTGCTGCATCATGTTATGGGTATGATGGAGGCTGCATCATGTTATGGTATGGTGGAGGCTGCATCATGTTATGGTATGGTGGTGGCTGCATCATGTTATGGTATGGTGGTGCTGCATCATGTTATGGTATGGTGGTGCTGCATCATGTTATGGGTATGATGGAGGCTGCATCATGTTATGGTATGGTGGAGGCTGCATCATGTTATGGTATGGTGGTGCTGCATCATGTTATGGGTATGATGGAGGCTGCATCATGTTATGGTATGGTGGAGGCTGCATCATGTTATGGTATGGTGGTGCTGCATCATGTTATGGTATGGTGGAGGCTGCATCATGTTATGGTATGGTGGAGGCTGCATCATGTTATGGTATGGTGGTGGCTGCATCATGTTATGGTATGGTGGAGGCTGCATCATGTTATGGTATGGTGGAGGCTGCATCATGTTATGGTATGGTGGAGGCTGCATCATGTTATGGTATGGTGGTGCTGCATCATGTTATGGTATGCTTGTATTCAGGGTATAAAGAAACAGAATAGAGCTTAGTACAGGCCAAATCCTAGAGTAAAACCTGGTTCAGTCTGCTTTCCAACAGACACCTTTCAGCAGGACAATAACCTAAAACACAAGGCCAAATATACACTGGAGTTGTTTGACAATAAGACATTAAATGTGGCCTAGTTAGGGACCTTTACAGTTATCTGTATGTATGGAGTACAGAGATGAGGTCGTTAAACACTATTATTGCACACAGAGTCCATGCAACTTATTATGTGACTTGTTAAGCACATTTTTTGGCTTGCCAGAACAAAGGTGTTGTATACTTATTTCAGGTTTCAGATTTTAATTTTTAATGAATTTTTAAAAACGTGACATTATGGGGTATTGTGTGTAGACCAGTGACACAACATTTCAATTTAATCAGTTTGAATCCGTCAGCTGTTGTGTGTGTGTGTGTGTGTGTGAGGAAAAAGGTGGGGCCAAAGCCGCAGCCCTTTGAGTCGCAGTGTGTGTGTCGTCTCGCTCGGTGATCACACAGGTTGGGGTGCTTGCCAAAGCGACCCATTAAGGGGTAACACGATGCAGCCGGTTTCAGGAGGTCCCCAACACCACTATAACTGCATTCAAACTCCATGTAGCTGTGAGTTGTGCATTATTGGATTTTGGATTTTAATATTTGTGTATCATGGATTTTAATGATTGTGTAAAATTCCTAATGCATTTATAATTTTCTGGCCAACTGTGTGGTTGTCTGTGTAGAACTACAGCGATAAAAACCTTTGTTGATGTGTGAGGACGGTAAATGGCCTTGAATGCAGCTGCAAGTCACAGACACGGTTGTGTGATAATCGCTGGTCAGAGTTATGGAATGTTGGAACAAACTATTATCAGGTCTGTCTAGCCTGCGAGAACATTTCAATATCTGGGTTATGTGCACTCTCTCTGCATAGCTTGGTCTCTTTGTCATCTTGAATAGAATATGTTAGACTGTTTCACAGAGGAAGCTGCTAGCTTATGCTTTGCTTCTCTGTTCAGTTAGGCTGTCTGTGTTTGATTGGAGTTGTTGCTTGGGGCAAAAGTCCCTGCTACGTTTTTTATGTAGGGGTGTCCGTGAACTTTCTCTGTCTTTCTCTCTGACTGTTGAAGTGTCACAAAGTGTGTCTGAGTTTGAAAGAGTGGATGTTTGTCTGTGTGCGTGTGCGTGCTCCGTCTGCCCGGGGTCACATGGGGAGGGGAAAGCTGTCCTGCCCCGTCTCCAAACAAAGATTGCTCTGTCTGTCTGCCTCTGACACTGTTGTGAACTCTGCTGGGGGAAAGAGCTCTCATCGCCTTGGGATCAATAGAGCCTCTGAGCTGACCAATAACTTGACTCTCTTCACTTTGCACGCACAGACAGACAAACAGAGACGCACACACACAAACATACACACACCTTCTGTTGTTAGGAGTTACTATGGTGATATTCACTGGTGATATTCAAACATAAGAATGTCATAAGCATGTCACGGTAAGTTTACACCTGTTGTATTCGGCGCATGTGACAAATACAGTATATTTGATTTGATTTGGATGGATTCTGTTGGCATTGGGCAAGATTTCACCCAAGTTGGTATTTAATGGATTCTGTTGGCATTGGGCAAGATTTCACCCAAGTTGGTATTTAATGGATTCTGTTGGCATTGGGCAAGATTTCACCCAAGTTGGTATTTAATGGATTCTGTTGGCATTGGGCAAGATTTCACCCAAGTTGGTATTTAATGGATTCTGTTGGCATTGGGCAAGATTTCACCCAAGTTGGTATTTAATGGATTCTGTTGGCATTGGGCAAGATTTCACCCAAGTTGGTATTTAATGGATTCTGTTGGCATTGGGCGAGATTTCACCCAAGTTGGTATTTAATGGATTCTGTTGGCATTGGGCAAGATTTCACCCAAGTTGGTATTTAATGGATTCTGTTGGCATTGGGCAAGATTTCACCCAAGTTGGTATTTAATGGATTCTGTTGGCATTGGGCGAGATTTCACCCAAGTTGGTATTTAATGGATTCTGTTGGCATTGGGCGAGATTTCACCCAAGTTGGTATTTAATGGATTCTGTTGGCATTGGGCGAGATTTCACCCAAGTTGGTATTTAATGGATTCTGTTGGCATTGGGCAAGATTTCACCCAAGTTGGTATTTCCCAGGGAGGAAATAAGCGGCCAGTCATGATGAAAGTGGGCGACAGCGGCTCGCGGGTCTGCGTACCCACATCCATACCCACGCTAGTCAGAGCCGGCCCTAGCCTTTTTGCACATTTCTACACATTTTGCCATCAGGTGTAGATAAATGTTTGCAGTTTTTAATATGATATCGGAGTGAGAGTGACCCCTCCCCCCGGTCGGTAATTCAACCATTATTACTAGTTTAGATAACTGGCCGCTAAACTAGCTTATCAATCTTTACTGTCAGTGAAACACAACTGCTGTTGCACCTTGTGTCTTCTATTCAAGTTTTCAACATTAAGTAACATAAGGATTTTATTTTAAGATGGTCATACCAAGTGGACAAAACATTTCCATGTTCATGCTCTTTCCATGACAGACTGACCAGGTGAATCCAGGATCCCTTATTGGTGTCACCTGTTAAATCCACTTCCATCAGTGTAGATGAAGGGGAGGAGTCAGGTTAAAGAAGGATTTGTAGCCTTGAGACAGTTGAGACATGGATTGTGTGTGTGTGCCATTCAGAGGGTGACTGGACAAAATATTGTAAGTGCCTTTGAACGGGGTATGTCAAGAACTACAACGCTGTTGGGTTTTTCACGCTAAATACTTTCCTGTGTGTATCAAGAATGTGTTCTTAATGTTTTGTCCACTCAGTATATGTAGTTGACACGTCCATACATGGCATAACAGATAGTTAGTCAAAAAAGTGTCTGTCCTTATATCTGATAAATATGTTTTTATAAATGTTTTAAAACATACTTCTTTCACAAAACTACTGCCATACTTCCATCCATGTCTGAAACCAGTACTGGGTTACCTTCAGACAAGTCTTCTGAAGAAGCTTTTATAGACCAAAACCACCTCCCTGTACAGTACGAGTCTCAGCTTTCTAGTCTGTAGCTCAAACCGTTTGGATTCTACAGACAGAAGTTGGCACGTCGGCTATACCGACTTCAGACGAGTCCCGTGACGCTTGTGGGGGTTGTAGAGCACGGAAAACACCATCGTGTTCGTGAGAGTCTCAGATTTCTGTAGTGGGTTCATATTAGTTTTGTAGCCCAAACCGTTCGGACGCTACAGATGTTTTCGTGAGGAGACCGATTTTCGGGATGTCTCATGGTCTGAAAACACCACAGCAGCTCTGTCACCTTCCACTGCAGATGAGGAAGGCTGACATAAGTGGATGTGCTGGATTGAGACGCAGCCCATGCAAAACACTGCTTAAACAGACAGATTTGTTTTATTATGCAAATGTGTTTTCCATGTAATTGCGGACATGTTTCATGCTTTATTGCATAGTGTAATTGATGTCTTAACGTTTTGACATACAATGAACTGAGTGAGTCAGATTCTGAATGAGTTGGCCATACGTTGAGTTGTGAATACTTATGGGCTGTTATAAAATAATTTCTACACTATTGGTTTCTAGGAAGTGAGCAAAAACGCTAGTTGCTTTTCGTAACATCGGATTAAGTTGTCATGACGTTCAATTACCATGTTCCCAAACTGTCCCAAACACCCTTTCCCAATAAAATGTGCAATGTGCATATCCTCCTGTCTGTCCTCATGAGTTGTTTCACTTTTACTCACATCCAATATAAGTACAGGAGCTGGACAAAAAATAAGGTCTAATACATAGTGTCCTCTCGCTGCTGCTTCCAAACAGGATATTGTGATGAAGCTTAGGTGATATAAACACAACGTCTTCCACTAGTTCTAACCTCTAACCTCTCCCCTCTTTCTCTCCCCTCTCTCTCTCTCTCTCTCCCCTCTC